>CABFVX010007712.1:0-28986 GCA_902151425.1 Timema shepardi
CTACCTATATTACTTTAAAGAAAAATTACCTTCATCCATGACTTTTTACATAATTTAGATTAGTCCAAATCAATACATTACAGCATAATTCAAAAATTAAAGGGTTAATAAGTTGTTGAGTTCTTGAAAATATTGTCTACGTTATGTTTCGCGCATGATAAAATGATGTTTAAATATGTTTTGGTACGTATTATAAGCTCAAAGATAATAAAATTATCGTTAATAATGTTTAAAAATAGCCATTTTAACCATATAAGTATGGGTTTTGGTGTTAATTTTTTCAAATAATGGGTTTTGATGTTCATTTTAGCAAATAGTAAGACAATACAAATACATAAGGGAAGCTATATTTTCATTTTACAGCTTAATTTTGAGAATAAGATATTTAAAATTAATGTTTTGTGTACCACATCTATATTTTCATATTCTCTCTTTCTCGCTCGCTCTCTCTGACACTCTTACACGCTCTCACACACAATTTCACTCACATTTTCTCCCCTCACACACACACACACAAACACACTTCTCTCTATATATAACACACTCTCTCTCATATAATATTATCTCATTCTAACCTCACAGAAACTCTCTATATCCCAATTTCTTTCACATTATCTTTATTATACTCTCTCTCTTAAGCTCTCTTTCAAACGCTCTCTTTTTCTTAAACGATCTTTATCTATGAAATTCTCTGTCTATATATATATATATATATATATATATATAATTCCCTCTCTTTCTTAAACTCTTTCTCTCTCAAGATTACTCTTACTCTCTATATATCACTCTATTTCAATCTCACTTTCTCAAACTCTCTTTCTCTCAAACTCACTCTTTCAATTTCTCTCTCTTAAACTCTCTCTCTCTAACCTTCTCTCACTTTAATTTTATCTCTCTAAACTAATCTTTCCCGGTCCAACTTTCTCTCTCAAACTCTCTCTGACACGCCCTCACATTTTTTCTCTCTTTCACACACTATTAATCCCAAAATTGTACACTCTCTATTTCTCAAAGGTAGACACTCTCTCACACACTTTAGCACACATTTTCCCTTACATGTTATCTTTCTTTCTCACACACACACACACTCTCTTTCCCTCTTCTCCCGCTATTTATCTCTCTCTAACACATACACATACTCTCACTACCACTCACTCACAATCACTCGATTTCTCTTAATTACTCATTATCAGTCTATTACACTCACACTCTCATTTTAACACTCACCCACACAATCACACACTTAAACATTACTATCATTATCACTATCTCACATATAATATATTTATATCTTATATATAATTTGATAATCCCATTTTCGGTAATTTAAATTACAAGAAAACGGTTTAACCTATTTCAACCAACGGCCACTAATTTTAAAGGTTAGGGGTCCAGGATGGCGGCAAAAATAGTAGCCTCAAACTAAAACCCAATTTTCTTAGTGAATTTTTCATATTTTT
This sequence comes from Timema shepardi, assembly GCA_902151425.1. Lineage (NCBI taxonomy): Eukaryota > Metazoa > Arthropoda > Insecta > Phasmatodea > Timematidae > Timema > Timema shepardi. The sequence continues at coordinate 1,461 of CABFVX010007712.1, forward strand.
TCCTTTTGTGTGGGCAGTGGTTCATCTTTACAATCATTATTGTTTACATCACCATGGGAACCATGAATTGGGTATAGCTATATATCATTAAATAATATATTTTTCTTTGCTTAAAAATAACAACAGCTCAATACCTTAATTGTGTGGTTTGGTGCAACGAAGAAATAGAAAGCTGGGAGAAGGTTTTTTTTATTAAAAAATTCTCATTGTGGCGTGAAGGGAGAAGAAAATATATGTTTTGATTGAAACTAAACACCGAAAGCTAAAAATCGATTTTAAGTTGATAACTTTTGACGAGTAAACTTTAAACTTGAAAGTGGAGTGAGGGCTAATTATATTGATCTTTCCCAAATAAAAAGTTTAAAATACATTTTATTGCCATAATCTGCAGCCATCGCTGCAACACTCCCCTTGTAGTATTAAAATGCTCTCAATTTTTACCATTAAAAAGCATGCATTTTTAAAATATACTTTCTTCCATTTATTACTATGGATTCCTATCTCCACTTCACGTTAGTATTAATATAATTCTTAGCCCATATTATTTTTAGCTACCATCTATGTAATGGAAATGGTACGTTTCATATTACCTGAGCCTTGTAAAATATCAAATTGAAAACATCTGTGAAAATATGGATTTTCTATTTAAATGTTTAATAAAATGTTCACCGCATCGGGATGTGAATTGTGTATCGGAAAAATAACAAGAAATCAAGTTCTTCGTTTACTTTGAAAAATTGTTTTTGATAAACCGGGGAGAATGTAGACAGAATACATTGGATATCACGTATGGTTCTACTTCGAAATATTTATAAATATGGGTTTCCAATATTTTATTTTGGAGGAGGTCGAGTTTTATTATTCGGAGAGGGTATTGATGGGAGTGCAAGATGTCGATAGGTTGGTTACCCGCCACTAGATGTTTGTGGTTTAATGGTGTGGGTACGGTAGACAATAATACATTTATTGAACATGTCAGTTGTGTACCGCAGATAACCCTTTCAATGGCAAGGATTTGTTTGTATCGTACGAGATTCCATTAATTTGTTTCCTTCAGGGTCGTATTATACATAAGGAAGGCAATCATTATTTTGAGACAGAGTCCAACTTGTTATTTATTTGAGGTATTTAACTAACACTATTTGAGCCGACTAATATCAGCACAATCAATGTAGAATCACTTGTCTTGAAGATACACAACACCCAGCACCATAGACATTATTTAATCACTGGAAAAGTGGAAACTTATATTTCACCATCCGCCTCAGCCTCGGCGGCCGCATGGTCTAACGGGTCTTGCAGTATACTAGACTGCTGTTAGCGAGTAGATCGAGGTTAAAACTTCCGATGTACTGAGGGTTTATCTAAAATAGTTTTCCACTCTACCTCCACCAAAATGCAAGTACAATTCCTCTAAATATAACCTTCCTAACCCCTAAAACCATTAGTGTAATAGGTACATAAGCTTGTAACCCAAACGGATGGTAAAACGGGGTGCTAAAAAAAATCGCCAATGCTAAGTTTTTCCGGCCATGATGGAGATCGAGCCCAAGACCTTTATCCAAGTAAGCAGAGACGCTACTAACTAAGCGAAGGTGTCACACTTTAAAGATTTTAGAAGGACGTAAAAGTTTGTAAGACAAAAAGAAAAGGTTGGACATGAGGTATGTAGGAAAAAGACCACACGGGAGACCAAGAAATAGATGGGAAGAGCAGATAACAGAAAGTGTTCAAGTGAGGGGAGAAGAATGTGGGAAATTAAAGGAGGAAAAGTGTTGGAAGGATAGAGGAAGCTGGAGGCACTTTATTAAATAAAGTGACCCGGACACCGACTGGAAACTGTTGATCATGATGATGATAATGATAATTATAATGAAAATGATTATGATGATACTGATGATGATGATGATGATGATAATGAGAAAGACGTATGAGATTGTTAGCTGTATTTAGTCAACACATACAAAGCCTCGGCCACAAATGGTCGGCTTTTCGGGTCGTTAATTTGTTCAATACGTATACTCCTTTAGTTGATATAATATATAATGAATCATGTTGTACAATGTGTGACCACAATACTTGTAGAAAAAGCTGTAAAGAACGGCCATCCGGTTTCGCCATGGCCGTGTTTCTTTCTGGTAGCTCTGACAAACTGAGATCCAACACTGACCTGTCAATCCCTGCCTTGAAATAGTGAGCGCTCTATGGTCATGAGGCGGCCTGAGTAGCTAGTCGATGGAGAATAGACCCGCAAGTTAAAGGTCTAGGGTTCGATTTACCTCTCCATGCCTAAGTATTCCATATACAGGATGTTTAACACTCTCTCGGCCCTTGAGTTTGTTCTATAACTTTATAACTAATAGACGTAATTAGTGAATGAGAACCACTAAGAGGCCGAGAGCGATTGAAACATCCTGTATTGTACTTGCTATACGCTTGTGAATTACACTGAATTCGAACAATACACTAAACTGTGCACAATAAGTGGAAATAATTCCGAATTATTCGGATATAATTCCAGTGGATACAATTCAGAATTTGATTGATGTAATTCCAGTGGACACAATTCAGGGTTTTGTGAATATATCTCCAGTGGACACAATTCAGGGTTTTGTGGAAATAACTTAAGTAATTCCAGTGAATATAATTTTTGGTTTTAATCTTTGTTGTTTGTTTGAGAAAAGTTGTAATAGAGACCATTCCAAGTGATACAATTCAGTCATCTCTTTGCGAGCTATTTACGGCAATCATTCGTGCGAGACAAAGTAGATGAGTGGCCTTGACGTCGTTGATGTTGATATCTCTCAAATAAGGAAATTATTAACTATGAGAAAAATGTACTTTGGTATCGTGTTTAAAGTCAGTCACGAAGTTATGAGTTTGTCTAAGTTTGTTATTATCAACCGGATGTAAACGCTATATTCTTGATTCTTCTCACTCTCTTGGGACGAAGAAACACTAGACCCATATGACAAAAATATTATATCTTGCAATATTTTAATTTTTATAATTAAAATAAAACCCAGCAAAAATCAATTTTGTGACACAATCGTAATTTAGTTTTTTAACAACCTATTACAGTTAGTGACAACATTTAAAAAATCAAACTTCATTAAACTAACCTAAAATGATATTATTTTAGAAAACTCAACATACATTCTTATTAAACAAATAAAACACATTCGTTACCCATTAAGAAAAACTTTCTATATATTATATATATATAATTTTGATGAAATAATATAAAACCTCTGTAAAAATTCATAAGTATCATTTAATGCTCGAAACTATATAAATTAGCCACTTAAACCTAAATACAAGATTAGAGGAAGTGTACCCACATTTGCACGGAGGGAGAATGGAAAGTCTATTAGAAAACCTTCCTGGAATCCCGGTCAGGGGCTGGCAATATACATGTCTCAAGATTGACAGAGCTCAGAGTGGTAAATATTAAGCTTTAGCAAACAAATAATTATTTGGGCTGTAGGAGGAACCGGTATACTTTTAATATTATAATTTCCACCAGTTTCAATGCTTAAATGTATTTTAAGATCAGGAGTCAAATTCATAAACATTTTAATTGAATCTCTGTGTACCCGCATTTGCGAGATTTGACTGGCCAATGGTCATTGGGATAGATCGTTTTGCAGGTGATGGCCACCTGTAATAAAAAAGGCTTCTAGTTTGGAGATGTTCAAAAGTTGATGATAATATTTCTGATTGAAAAAAGCGATATAATTATTAGTACAGGATTACTCGGTCCTTGACTGCCGTCCAAAGGGCTAGGGGGTCTGAGGTTCAATCCTAGGTCCTGGTACAGATTTTCAAACCCTTCCTTCACCTCTGACAAGACTTATGAATGTCAAGCAGTTAAATATTTCAAAATACACTATCAAGCTTTCTATATATTGACACAAGTAAGCTACGCGCGAGTTTCTAGCATCGCGTCTTACTACCCGTTCGGTTCTAATATATTTAATAATATTTAAATTATCTGAAATTTAGATGGTATTTGTATATATAAACATTGAAACGGCTGAAACGATTAGTTACCCCTTAATAGGCGATAACACCGCACAGTTTCTGACTTTGGAGCGCTCTATGTTAACAAGTCAATCGTCCTATACAAGAGTGGACTAAGTACAAATAAATGAAATGGCTAATGCTCTGTAATTGATAGGATTTAAATTGCATCTATAACGAATATGAAACAGGTATTTAGCTTAGCATCGCACGTAGCAGCTAGTTATTAACATAAAGAATGAACACATGGTTTAATGCGCTACTCTAGCAATAGACTAGACTGCTAAAGATGGGAGGAAGTCGGGTTTTGATCCCATGTCAGTTGTGTTGAGGCTGGTTTTATCGGATACGTTTCATCTTCCTGCCACCAATCACATTAGCGTAATAATCGAACAATTATTCAATAGATCTTAATCGTGGAGTACGCGACGTAAGTCTCAGGATCTTGTTTGGTTTGCCCGTAGACGGAAGTTCTGGGTTCAAATCTCACCCTCTAGAAATAGTCTACACGGTCGAATACGGGTAGACCGTGATTCAATCACCAGTACACACATTCATCACCGCGTCTTACTACCCGCTCTGATTATGTGCGTAGATACTAATTACGCTATTGGGAAGTTTGAACCGGCATATTACTAGATGGAGAGTGAAAAACTACCCCCAGGTCTATGACAAAAAAACACACACACGATGTTCCACCATCCATGAACAGAGCGGTGAAAAGGCACATCAATCCATACCCAGTGACGGGTATATGATAGATAACTGTATTTACAAAGACCTGATTCAGCTTGCGCATGTGCAGAGACCATTATGGCATTTAGGTCATTACAGGCGGCATGCCAAAACTAGGGTGATTTGACTTATCTTTTAAAATAAATAATAAAATACGTTGCTTCTGGTACAACAAGGCGGTCTTTATTGTCGTCGTACCACATCTTGACTGAATGAAAAGACTCAGTGGACAGTTTGTGACATCAAGGCGACCTGGTGGTCTAGGGGGTAGGGTGTCAGACCTCTGGGCTAGGGGTCCGGGGTTGAATCCTCGGTCCCGACCCCCCTTTTCAATGAATAAATGCATTTCAATGTCAGGTAGTATCTCCAACTCAACCTTAGTCATCTTTGAAAATGCCGCCCATGCTAGTCCAGGGCTTGTGCAAAAATGTATACAGTCTAATTTATAATACTCAAAACACAAAGAGCGAACGTATTCGAAGACGTCTGCCAAAAGTAGAATATCGCTTAAAACATAAATTTTGATAATCTTCCATAGTGTTCATTTTAAACTGACAAGTAGAAAAAATATACCTTCATCTGCGTGGAGGGAGGGAGGAAAATCCGGTAAATATGTGGATATCCCTGATAATAAGACGGTTAAATAGACAACAACATTATTCTCAACTAACAGCTGTCTACTGTGAAAGTAGCGTGTTAGACCACACAGCCACCGAGTTGGGTGAAATCAAGTTGACGAAAAGGATTTCCAAATATTAATGGCCTCAGTTCACTTCTGTTCTAGTTTTGAATAAGAACTGAAAAAAAAGGTATAATTGTGAGGCCGACACCTTAGCTCTGGAAATCCTTGGAGAATCAAAGACAGGAAGGAGATGACAACATTGACATATTCATTTATAAATTGTAATTGTTGTGACTTTAGATTGCTACCCTGAGAGGGTGAAATCATAAACAAAACCTTTCAAGTGCAGGTATGGGCTCAAACTACCTCCCTCATTACACACAACCGGGAATCGAACCGCGATCTCCACCGTACTCCATAGTCTAACTCAACATGGATTGTTTGTGTCTGTATTTGACTTAACAAACTTTGTAGTTCGTAAAGAGTAGCGAAATTTCGGTAGGGGTAGTGGAAGGGTGCCACCGTTCATCCTGAAAGATGTTATGAATACATTAATCCTCTCGGAATACGTATTAAATGGATTACTTTAACAATAATTTATATTTGATGCGCAAAATCAATCAGTAGTGACGCGAAGGAAAGTTTTGCAAATATAGCTCACGCCATGAAAAGTATACTAGAACTATTTATATATTTAAAATATATATATATATATATATATAGAGAGAGAGAGAGAGAGAGTTTTAGAATATAATAACTGTGTCGGCTCTGAACTAATAGAATGCGGTTCAATCCTGTCAGGGTGCACCGTCGAACAGCCACGTCCATACTCGTCGGCTCCTAGAAGAATTATGACGAATAACTGTACGTACATGAATCTGATGAGGATTGCGTACTAATCGTTCATCCTTTCCGTGGGGGCTCTTTCCATGTCCCGATGAGTCGGGGTGATGGTGATAGTGAATATGAGGGTGTGAAACCAGTAGAAACTCTTAACCTAACTTAAAACTTAATATTTTAGCGCCACGTCTTGCTACCCAACAGGTTTGTGTGCCTATGAAGAAGGTTTAACGCATTAGCGTGGAGAGATAGTGGAAAACCAATGTGGGAAAACCTACCTCAACACACCCTATCGGGATTGAACCTCGACTCCAGGTCTTAGGCAGTCTAGTCTTTTGCGTAATTAGCGCCTTAGACCATAAATTCAGTGAAACGGGATTTAAACATAATTAAACAGAACTTGGGTGACCGTTCAACTTTTGGGAGAAATACTCCCTGACACCAACAGGGAATCGAGCCCGGAACCCCCCTAAGCTGGTAGTCGGCTGCGTTGACCACTATACCACGGAGAAAGTTTGTGCCTGAAATTCGATTATAAGACTGGGACTATAGCCTGAAATGTTGTACAGATAGTGGTCCTGACTATAAGACCGGGACTATACCCTGACATGTTGCACGGATAGTGTACCTAACTATAATGCTGGGACTATACCCTGACATGTTGTACGGATAGTGTACCTGATTATACCTTGCCATGTTGTACGGATAGTGTACCTGACTATACCCTGCCATGTTGTACAGATATTGGTCCTGACTATAAAACAGGGACTATACCCTGACATGTTGCACGGATAGTGTACCTGACTATAAGACTGAAACTATACCCTGACATTCTGTACGGATAGTGTACCTGCCTATACTCCGCCATGTTGTACAGATAGAGGTCCTGACTATAATTGAATCAAAATTTTGGTCTAACCGGTTAGGGTCAAACCCCTAACTTCCTATAAATATTATCAAAATTTAATTCTAAAATGGAAACTTGGACGTAATTATCTGGTGAACTGGAATACATTATTACATTTGATGCCCAAAATCAAATATAGCTCACACAACGAAAAGTATACTTGAGGGCCACTGATGATGGCCGAAAATGGATGTTTCAGCTTGTCCAATATGTTTAAGACTGAGCTTATAAGCTATATGAGCTTGTATTTATAGGCTAGGAGGGAGGCGGGGGTGTATACATTAAAACACAAACATGAACACTTTTACAATATTTATTGACAAACATAAAAGTATACATTGATAATTTATTTACACAAAGTGTTTTTTCAACAATAAAAAAGTATTTACACAAGTTTTTTTTCAACAATAAAAAGAATACTTGGAAAAATTATTTAAACATTGAAAAGTATACTTGGAAAATTAATTTACACATTAAAAAGTATACTGGTTTTATATTTACATGTTAGGAATAGTGGCCTCGGTACTAAATATAATATATACATATCCCATTTTAAAATATATATATAAATACAAACAGTTTATAGAATAATATATACATGTCTCAATTTACAAGCAGTTTATTATATACAAACAAATGACTAGAAAAACAATCAGGTAGGCGGAGGATTGAACTGGCAAATAAAAACATATAAAAAATATCGTGTGTGCATAAAATAAATAAATAAAATATGCTTGTTTTCATTCAAAAAAAATATGAAAAAAAACTCAAAAACTTTGAAAAATGGTATGTCAGTGGAACTGTCTAGAGTGAAAGAAAATAAAAGATGATTTTTCAGCCCATCTAAATGATCACCTTTTAGTCGTTGCGAGTGCGTTTACAAGGACTCTGATACCCAAACGGCAGCGTGTTATAGTCATCTGTTATCCACCGTTTGGTGTACACCGGCCGGTAAAATTTACTCTGCGAAACGGTACATACAGTTGCAAGACCTTTTATTACAATTTTGAGCCGTATTTGTATGTATCTTTCCGCAGCCTGTTCAGCGACCATCGCTTTCAAAACGTCAAAATTAACATCGTTCCGGTTGCCATAGATTATGGTGATCCCGCGAACCTTGCACACCATTTTTGTTTTGGCAGGATCGCCACCAACACAAACTTGGTACGCGTAATTCTTGGAACCGCCAGATACAAAAGCGCTAATATAGCTTTCCGGACCGTAATCCTGAAGTTCATCAGTGAGGTCACCTAAAAAGTCTCCGGTCGGTGGACTCCAATCGCCGGGGGGTTCAGTGAATAGAACGCTATCTGTATTGTGATACAAAACGCGGTCCCCAAATTGTTCAAGGATGCTGTATAAGTGCAACCTAGCCTTAGCAGTCATGTAGCATGCCACCACAGCACTCGTGTTAGGGTTAGGGTGCAACGAGTCACACGCATCCTTATAATTGAGGAACATAACCTCACCATTTACACCTATGACGTTGTCCACGGTGATGTACGGATCCGTCAGGTACTTGTGGATGCTCTGATAGTCGTTAACAACGGCACTGTGTGGTAAGTTGGGTCTTTGCCCAAACTTTCCCTATAGTGAATTTAAAAATAATTTAGCCAGAGTTCAGAGACCAGGGTTTTTACAAACAGAGTCGAAATCGATTTTTACCCCACCCCCCTTTTCCTCATAATTTTGAATGTCAGCTAATTTTTACTCATGTTAGGTACACCACTCTGGCCATCCGCTGGCTTCTTGCTTAATTTTCAAAATAAGTATCAATGTACCCGTGAAACAATACGCTATAACGTGTCTGACGGTCGTAAACAGATACATTGTACTCCCACACTTCATGTACTGCTTTAACGGTGTAGCCTTTCTCAACCGCTTTCCGGATCTCGTCAATAATACAGATGCCTGTACACCAGCGATCTTTTTTTGTCGTTATGCTGACACGTGCCTTGGTCTTTCTCCTCCCCACATTTCCTGCATAAGATGAACATTAGCTTGTCATGCATCCGTTTAGGCAATAAGGGCATGAATAAATCTCGTGGAGGCGTCATTGTAACTTTGGCTATGCCTTCTACTTGATCTATAGATGGACAATTTGGTTCCAAGTTAATTTTGGGGTGGCCGACAGGGTATTTTTTATACTTGCAAACATATGAATACAATGAACACACATCCAAGTACTTGATCTTCTCTCCACAAGAAAGGTTTGCTTCGGGGAAGAGCTTGATACAATTTGTACGCCCACCAAAGAATGCATCCCTAGGGCTGAGAGGCTCCTCGTTCTGGAGTACAAATTGCCGCAAGTCCTTGAATGTGCGTTTCATCGCATTAAACATACACTCTCACATCTCTACGAACGTGTAGCCTGCACTCTTAAACTTTTCCAAACAAGCCATGGTCACTTCATAACGAGTCTACATGGTCTCGTGGGATCTATTCTTGATAGGGGTGGTCCTATCAGGGTAACAGAGAGGGCACCCGTGCCAATAACAGCCCCAGAACTGGAAGATGGTGATGGTATCTCCAGCTTTAACAACGCCGTCTACACGTTGCTCTAACACATATTCCTCACGGCCGTTAGCCATATGGAGAATAGAGACACCGCGTTGATGGTCTTCCCAGCAGAGCGATTGTAAAGCGACGTGCGACTGTTGGTTTGCACACTGGTAGCCACCGTTAGGGATAATACCGATAGTATTCTCCTTAAGATGACTTCGGCAGTACACCAACATGGCCGCTCCACATATCGTACACGCCTCTCTGAAAGGATACACCTTTGCTTTCCATAAACTGACATCTCACCGATGCCGTAGTCCTCCTTTGGCGGCAATGGACTCCTATACCCCGCGTTTTCTTTTTTATTGTAAAATGGGGGGGGGGATGTCCCTTTGTCAAAGACTCGTCCAAGCCGAATGTTTTTGGCATCTTGGACAATGACATCGGGAGAAAGTTCAGTGAGTCAATAAAGTGACATGGACATGATTTTCCCACCGTTCATTATGAGCTCTGGAGTCCATTTTTTAACCTCCATCATATACTTTAAAATCAAATTTCCATCTTAGGATTTTGTGTTATGGCCGAGGAGGGTGATATCCTTAAATTTTGAATCTTTAATTTTTTCTATAAATCCAAAAAATTTGGCCATTGTGGCATCACCCCTGAATATGCGGTTCCTATCGCCCCCGCACTCGGTGCTATGATATTCATTTGCATCTATATGAACGCATTCCCTTCAATACGTCTACACGACACAGAGAGAGATTAGGTTCGTGCAAGTACGTGCCGGCCGCACCTTGAAGAAGTGTTTCTTGTATGCATTAAAAATCGTAAAATACAAACATTAAATTAATCTTTTCCAGTGTCGGCTTGGCTGGGGCCTGCTTCATACAACAGAAATGACCAAAAGGGTAATGGGTCTCGCATACTCTACAAAAAGTCTCATAACACCTATGTGAAAAAATTGATCTTTCCAAACTGAAAAATTGCCCACATACCTCGCAAACCTTTTTGAAATCACAGGCTGACCTGTGACCTCTGCAAAAACCGGGACGTTTATGGTTTTCTAAACACGTCTGGTTTATGAACCATCGCCCAAAGTCTTTGCAGATTACAGATCTGCCTCCACTACAAACAGTTTTAGCGTAGCACTTTTGCATGCGGTTTCGCATTTGTGCTCGTTATTTGTGTTGAATGACACACGGCACTCGTGGCAAAAGTACCCACACTTAAATATTGCTGTCAAGGATGTTATGACGTCAAAATGGTTTTGCTTGTCGTCGTGAAAATACAAATCAAGGTAGCCCTTAAAGTAATGTTCGGAGGGAGTAGGCCCACCATATAGGATCTGTCTCCCTCTACGTTCCCTGAACACCGTGATTTTGTATTCGGAGAGGTATGCTGGAAATTGTTTCAGCTCGGTTAGCCCACCGCATTTCAAAAGATTCACACGGGCATCACGGCATAAATCTTCTGCTTTGAGTTTTTGAATAAGACGACCCTTGATTTGTTTAAAGGTGTTCACATCCATGCATCCTGGTTCTCTTTTATTATCACATATGGCTTTGGCAACAACTAATGCACGTGCAAGGCAAAGTGTGTCACCATTTTGAATCGTAATGATTCCTTTGTTAATACGGATATATGTGCTATCGGGAGAGAGTTTATCACAATAACGTCCACTCCCGCGAGACTCCTTAAAGTGGCAGAGTTTAACGTACAGTGGTGCTGTACACAAAAACAAAGTACTACTTTGCAACACGCGACTTACGTTATCAAGCACGGATCGAGCGTCTAACTGGTCTGTTCACCTAAATGAGACATACACAGGTCTCAGCGTAGAGTTCGTGCTATTCAAAAGCAAGTCAACGTGGTCATTGGCACTAACGCCATGGTCCTGCAGCCGATTAAGCAAATTAGTAATTTGTTCTTCAAGCCAGGTTAATGCATCACGATCGCTTGCTGGAGCACCAAGATGTACGGTAATTTCTCTACCAGTATAAAAGAAACGCCTCAATTGTTTAATCACGAAGAGGGACGCCATTTGACAATGCCCCGCCTACCTGATTTACCGGGCCACTAAATCCCAGTTGAGGGGCCGAAGACGGTCCCACTGTCACCGCCGCCATGATCTCGTTTCTCTCACCACAGCCGGGGTTCGAGCACTGTCTCCCATGCTCGCTGACGGTGCTCCTGCAGTGTGGTGAGGGGGATTAGTAGCCAGTGGAGGTGGGAGGACTGTCCCTCCATTTATGGTCTCCAATTCAACTATAACACACGTCAAAGTAAGCACTGTTACAAAAACGTGCGTATTTTTTTCTTTAAAATGTATAATACGTTCGGTATTAATATAATATGTTACATTTTTTCCCCTAAACATAATTGATTTATGAATCAAATAGCCGAAGCTTTCATTTATGCATTTTAGTGAGGATAACACCATTTAAATATCATATTCTGAAAATTTAAAAATGACACCTTGACACGGGAATCGAACCTGGGACCTTCGGCTTAGTACGCCAATGCTCTTACCACTGAGCTATCCAGGATTTGTCCCGTGCCCATTGTCATTCTTCACTCTTCACTCATAGCTTAAGGCAGAGTCTATGATGGACGTGCAGAAGTCATCAGCTTATAAATATGTGATTATATAAGAACACAGCCATCAGACAACGCAGCCACCCACGATTTGGTAATTGGTATATGTTGCAGCCATTTTACAATTATATTATAATTGTATGTGATTGCATATATTAATGAATCAAATAGCCGAAGCTATCATTTATGCATTTTAGTGAGGATAACACCAATTAGATATCGTATTCTGAAAATTGAAAAATGACACCTGAACACGGGAATCGAACCCGGGACCTTTCGCTTAGTACGCCAATGCTCTTACCACTGAGCTATCCAGGATTTGTTCCGTGCCTATGGTGCCTCCGGTGGGGTATATGTCTGCACGCCCGTCGCTACGCTGCTTAGAAGGCTCTCATCCAAACCATATGGATCCCAGTAGTCTGAAATTAAATAAATACATATTAATTACCATTTACAGAAAAAAACGGGCATGTATATCGTAGGCTGCTAATTTACCCATGGACCAGTCACCATCCGCTATTCAAATCCGGTCTTCTGTAAAGTGCAACAACTGGTCAAGGCTATTGTGATCCACAGGGTGCGCCACCACACAAAGCGTCATGGGCTAATCATATAACAAAGTAAAAGAGAATAACTCTGTACACCCTGACATGATAATCAAATTAGAAATCATTAAAATATACAAAACGAATTAAACATACCCGAACTTAGCCAGTTTTCCAGAGCGTCCAAACTCATCTTGATGTTTATGTGATCCAATTACAAATTGAAATGACCGAATGTAATGATAGGGATTCTATTTATAACCATCTCAAAGGGCCTGCCGACTGTAATGTGTCTCTGTGCATGCGCAAACCGTATCAGATCTTTTTAAATACCTTTATCTATCATACACCTTCTACCCTTCGCTGGGTATGGATGTGCCTTTTCGCCGCTCTGTTCATGGATGGTGGATCATCCTGTGTGTGTTTTTTGTCATAGACCTGGGAGTAGTAGTTTTTTCACTCTCCATCTAGGCATATACCGGTTCAAGCTTCCCAATAGCTTAATTAGTATCTACGCATATAATCAGAGCGGGTAGTAAGACGCGGTGATAAATGTGTGTACTGGTTATTGAATCACGGTCTACCCGTATTCGACCGTGTAGACTATTTCTAGAGGGTGAGATTTGAACCCAGAACTTCCGTCTACGGGCAAACCAAACATGATCCTGAGACTTACATCGCGTACACCACGATTAAGATCTATTGAATAATTGCTCGATTATTACGCTAATGTGATTGGTGGCAGGAAGATGAAAGGTATCCGAAAAAAACAGCCTCAACACAACTGACAGGGGATCAAAACCCGACCTCCTCCCATCTTTAGCAGTCTAGTCTATTGCTAGAGTAGCGCATTAAACCGTGTGGTCATTATTTATGTTAATAACTTGCTGCTACATGCGATGCTAAGCTAAATACCTGTTTCATATTCGTTATAGATACAATTTAAATCCTAACAATTACTGAGCATTAGCCATTTCATTTATTTGTACTTAGTCCGTTCTTGCATTGGACAAGAGACTTGTTAACATAGAGCGCTCCAATGTCAGAAACTGTGCGTTGTTACGACCTATTATGGGGTAACTAATCGTTTCAGCCATTTCAATGTTTATATATACAAATACCATCTAGATTTCAGACAATTTAAATATTATTAAATATATTAGAACCGAACGGGTAGTAAGACGCGATGCTAGAAACTCACACGTAGTTTACTTGTTTCAATACATAGAAAGCTTGATAGTGTATTTTGAAATATTTAACTGCTTGACATTCATAAGTCTTGTCAGAGGTGAAGTAAGGGTTTGAAAATCTGTACCAGGACCTAGGATTGAACCTTAGTCCACCCTAGCACTTGGGACGGCAGTCAAGGACCGAGTAATCCTGTACTAATAATTATATCGCTTTTTTCAATCAGAAATATTGTCATAAACTTTTGAACAGCTCTAAACTAGAAGCCTTTTTTATTACAGGTGGCCATCACCTGCACAGCGATCTATCCCAGAGACCAATCTATGTTTTATAGAACGAGAGTGGTTTTATCGTTCAACAATTTTTATGTAAGGAATTTACATTCGACGATCTCATGAGGTTAATGAATGAGTCGGTAAGGAGCTCACTACCATTAAGAAATATTTAAATGGCTCGTGTGATTACTGGGGGCTTGGGGGTGGGAGAGGGGGTGTTAAGTAGTACCAGACAGAGAGAGCACTGCTGTCAGGGGCTGAAACTGTAAGTGTGTCGCTATTTATTCCTATCGATACAAGACAACGACTCCTCAATGTGTAGAGGTTAATGACTGGCTTGTTAACGACCGGTGGGGATTCCTGTGTCCAGTAATAAACCTGCAACGAGTGTGAATGACACTGTAATGAGTGACTCATTACCAGCAGTGAATGACAGGCTGTCAGAGGAGGGAAGTAAGGGGGGGAGGGATTTCCCCCTGATATTGCTATGTCCGACAAGTGAAAGAAAGACGTTAGCGGTCATTACGCTGTAAGAGACTGAGTAGAGTAGGTATGCTACTTATAGCACACAAGGTCTGCTGGAGAAGTTTGTTCTTGGACATTCTGACAGAGCCTCGTGATGGAGGAGCGATTGTTCATTCTAACCCTGGCAGCCATCAATTTTCTAAGCTAATCTTTTTGGGTTAACCAGTTGGCTGTCGATAATTTTGTCTGCATATGCATGAGTTGAACCAGTTGGTACAAGCCATGTCAAATCTCGCTCGGGTGGTCCGCGGGTACACAGAGCCAGGAGGAGATTAATAGCTAGACCAATTCCCAATTCCTGATCTTCTAAAATGTGTAGAGTTCGTGTGTGTGTGTGCCAGATCAGTAGGTAATTACGTTTTATCCCCACCGCTGAAATACATTCCCTCAGATTTACACTTTGGTTTAGCAAATACCCCCGCCAACAGTAGAGGTGCTCATGACGCTAAGGTGTGGGTCTGATAGCTAGCTAGACAAACGGGTGCCTGCTTCATTGAGGTTTCAAACACAAGTGCCAAATAACGGAACTTTCTGAGATTCAGCAAAAGACAAAGTTAGCTGCACGGGGGTCAACAAACGAGCATGAACTCTAGGGTAGTGAACTCGTGGTAACGGCTTGAAGCCTTGGGGCGATTAGAACCAGGCAGAGCCATCCCGCCTGGAAGGGTTGGAAGTTAGGGGTTGAGGGGGAATGCGCACCAGCACTGGGAGGGATGGAAGTTAAGGATTTAGGGGGAATGCGCACCGGCGATGTGCCGTAGACACAACTCACTAGCCAGTGCAGAAGGTACACATCAGTCAAAAGAAGACAGCCGTGGCGAGAGCATCGTCGCTGCGAGCTGCATGTTCCCCAAATAAATAAACGAACTACAACACCCTCAATCCTACCCACATATTAATTAATAATAATTAATTAACAATAATTATTCATCAAGAACCAATGTGTCCAGGGGGTGGGAGAGGCGGGGTAGGGGGCGTGAATTCTGTAATCAGACGAGATTTCATAATCACCACCAGAAGGGTGGGCTGGGAGGGGAGTGGGTGGTGATTGGGTGGGGGCGGAGGGGTGGTTATGGGAGGGTGGGGGGAGTCACGTTACCCAACTGGACCAATCAGAGCTAAGTAGGTCAAGTTGTGATGGTAAATCCTGTAAGCTACTACCGTGTACGAAACTTTTTTTTCTTAAATGCGATTATTTAATGATTTATTGTTGTGTCAACTTATAAAAAAAACAGCCTCTATGTATTAATGTCTAGTATGAGCAAAATTCATCAAAGTGTTTAAACTGTAGCCCGAAGACATACAGAGAGACAGACGGACAGAAACACAGACATACCTAGGGACAGACATAATTGGGTTTGGAGACTTATAAAAAGTAAAATCCATAATAATCTTAAAGTCGAATATTTTCATAATTTTAATATTTTCTCTGTATGAGAAAGTAATAAAGAATAAGTGAGACTCATAATTTTGATAAAATAAGATATAGCTTTAACAATCAAACATTTTAATACATTACTAACTATTAATGGCTTTTTTGTATAATTTTATTTTATCATAATTATAAATATTTATTTTATTTTGACTTTTACATAAATATTCTTAAATATATAATACAGGTTCTCATTTGAGTGCCAATATCTTATCATTTTTAATAAAATGATCAGTTTAAAGTTTTTTATTTATTTCAAGTTGGAATGATATTACAACTTCTGTAGGAGAGCTTTGAATGTTAGGTTTTGTGAAGGTTATATCTATAGCTAGAAGTTCCTCCTATTTTTCTTACGGACATCCGGCTGTCAGATGTTTTATAGTTCCTCCTTGAACGATACCAACCTAATCATGGCAATCTCAACTCATGGCAACTCATTCATTATAGATTTCTGGCATTGGAGAGGTCAAAGTTCAAATCCCAGATGGCTATTTTCTCTCTGAATAGTTTCGTAGTGTCCTGCTTTGCAAATGTGGGTATAAATGTTTATCAAGTTTTGCTCCACTCCAATGATGGTTTATTTCCTCTATATTCTACCTTATCTTATTTATCACATTAGTAGAATTAATAACAAGCCCCGTGCTGTAGTGGTCAGTGCACCTGGCGAGGGGTCCCGGGTTTGAATCTCAGCTGGTACCTTGGGTATTTTTCACTGAAGGGTAACTAACTACCCCAATGGTCAACGGGTTTTGGTTAATTAGGCTTAAGTTAGGTTAAGACCTACCCGGCTCCAAAATGTCATAATAGCTACCATATCATCATCTCTTCATTGTGGGTACGAGTTGTAGACGGCCTCTTGTGGTGTACAGTCTGGCTAACAGTCTACACATGAGGCGGCGGGTCCCGGTCATCAAAGTTCATCCCGGTCAAATGTGTCACACAATAATAATAAAAAAAGGTAGAATTTAATGAGTAAATCCCAGGTGGACAGCGCATAAAACAACATCACACTGTTTGGGACTATTTCATTGTGAGTCAACCACTTTCTCTCGTCAGAAACTAATATCAGTAGTTGTTCAAAATAATACTGTGGTATATATTTATGGTGGTGTGTCTTACTAGCTTTTAGCTGTTCGGACTATGGATATTATCATTACTTATTTTATATATTGATTAGGCCTACATCGTATAGGATATCTTATTTCTATGTTACTCCTAGAAATATTCCATGAATTGTTCTACCAAGAACAAATGTCGTTGTCAAATCTATAAAAAATATATATATGACAAGTTTTAAAAATGCTATAACATCCATATTATTTATTAAATTAAATATACTAAGTAGCCCTACAATTATATATAATTACTTAAAAAACGTGGGTGATAGTGCTTAATTTTTTAAACTATTTTTTTAATTTTTAAACATTATTTAGATTTTTGTATACATAATATTGTTCTGTATTTTACTACCTTTTCGGGCTATCCATGTGTAATCACTCTACTGAAGTAGGGCTAATCGAGGTATAGTAGGAAATGTACCCCCAGTTGCTTGTAAAGTGAATCTTAGCGTATGAAACTAATCGAGAAAAATAGCGCACAGAACACCTTTTAGGAATTAAACCTTCCCATTACTAGTTTAGCAGATAAATGGTACGGAACTCTGCACGAACTTTCTCAATCCACTGTTTAAATATGGAGATATTTACTCGAAGCTCGCGATATATGTGAAATGAAATAATTAATATACTCGCAAACTAGCAAACCCGAGGAAAAATTGCGTTATACTTACGTTAAATATAATTTGACTCTCGTATTTAAATGTTATGATTTTCTTTTATAGAATTAAAGCCTTCACTAGTATATTTGGAAATATAGCTGAACCAAAATAAAAATAAAAGATCTATATTGGGTCCACAAGGGTCAATGCTTCGTATTAACATTTAGACTTACAGTTAATAATAATAATATTTAGCACCTCGTCTTACTACTCGTTCGGGCTATACGCTTTAAGTACTAATTACTTTAATAGATTAGGAATTGGGAAGGTTGAATTAGAGGAAGTGAACCCATATTTGCGTGGAGGGAGAGTGGAAAACCATTTAGGAAAAACCACTCCCAGTTCACCCAACCGAGATTCTAACCTCGATCTTCCCGTCCTCAGCAGTCGAGCTCAACACGACAAGCGCGTGAGCCAACTACGCCACCGAGACGGGTGCTTTACAGTTAAGATTATGAACATATTATTAGGGATTGCTAACTTATGGTTATCGTAATTTTATTAAATTACTCATTTGTAAATTTAGACCAATAAAAAAGGTAAATATTTACTATTGAGTCTAAAATAATAGAGCTAGATCATTGTTGTGCAAACATTTCCCCTAAGAAATTAAAGAAAAAAGAACATACAATTTTTGGAGATTTACTTATCTTCTTACTCTCTGGAATTAGCAAAAACCCCTCGGGGCAACACTATAAAAACTATATTTACAAAGTTTTAGCCCGATCGGTAAAATAGCTTAGGATTTAGTCCAAGGTACATATAGAGGGACAGACGGAAATTCAAAAACAACATTTTCTAATTCGGGGGGTCATGAAACGTCGAAATTCATCAAAACTTGGAGCTAAATATTTTAAATCAAAATACTTTCTATACCTGTAAGATAGCGAGAAAGTAACAAGAATGATTCATCTAAATTAAAAATGCCAGCCTGGAAACGAGAATCGAGCATAGGACTATATTATTATTATTATTATTATTAGCATCGCATCTTACTACCCGTTCGCGTTATACGCACTTACGCTAATGTGTAATGGTAGGGTAATTGTGAGATGAAATGGAGGACATACAGTTTAACATGGGATCCAAACCACGGTAGAGGCCTGGCCTAGGACTATAAAAAGACTATAAGAGCTTGCCCGTCTTCGATGGCTGCAGCCAAGTCGGGTGTATAGGGGATAGTTTTTCAAAAATTGTTTTCCATTACCTTTCCACCTCAATGCGGGTATATTTCCTCTAAATTCAAACTTCTATGCCCCTAACTCATTACTACTAGAGTAGTTAGTACATATGAGTATAACCTGAACAGGTAGTAAGACGTGGTACTAATAACAACCATAAGAGCTTGATGTTTACTCCGCGTACCCACCAATGTTCTTTCATAAAACTAAGCATCACTATCGTTAAATAGTTACTCACTTGAAGAAACTCTTATCTTGTATTTACTTTAAATCCATTATTGTTTCCAGACTATGGCTTGGATCAGTTTTTAATTCAAGCTATTATATATGTTCCATTACCTGCTTGCTAGGCCTGTCGTAGCTTCATATTATGGTGCCTTATAATCTAATTTAAGACTAGGACAGGCACAACATCCAAGCCCCAGCCGTTAATTCATCAATGTGAAAGGGTAAACCCATATTTTCATCAATAATACATTTTCGGCCATGTCAGGAATCGACCCCAGATCCTTAGCTCGCTAGGCAGACACGCTACCAACTGAGCTAAGGGGTCAGACCCATATTCTGTAATGCTGACTTGTAATTCTTACTGTAAATCTTTGTCCACAATGTAACGAAACAAGTCAAATTTTAGTTACACATGACATAATGTATTGCACAAGATAGTACAGCCATAAGATGGTACCATGCGAGTTCACAATATTGTACAACCACTTCGGTAGCCGCATGGTCTAAGGCGGTGCTCTCACAGTACACTAGACTTCTGATGACAGCAGAATGTATCCTATATTAATTTCAAGTATATACATTTATAAAAAGAAGTACAATCTGCTTTAATACCTGCGTCGGTGGCCACATGTTCTGAGAAGGCATCACATGTGTTAGACTAGAATTCTGATAAAAGGGAGATCAAGGTTATAATCCTGGTCGGTGTGCTGAGGGTAGTTTTTACAAAATTGATTTCCACTCTCTTTCCACTAAAATGCTAATACACTTCCTTTAAATTCAACCTTCCTTATTACTAATTAATTAGCGTAATTAGTAGGCTTACATGTGCATATAACCTGGACAGGTCGTAAGACGCGGTGCTAAGAAAACCCTCTTTAATTGCACACCCTTAAGTTTCTTTGTACGAGTATACCAAGCCTAAACATTCTATGTTACTGGGTTTTTGAATTACCAACACTCTAATCTAAGGCATCCAGTTCTAGATATATATAAATATAAAAATAATACACCTTATGTGCACAACTCAAGTCTAAATAAATACAAAGGCCTAAGCCATGTTTTAACATATTATATTGTTTTTGGTTTATGTAGTTTCTCTAATATGAAGTCACGTAGAATAATGCATCAGGATTTACATAGGTAATATATATATATACTTGAAGTGTTCACCTTCAGGATCAAGGCATGTAAAGTTTAATATATCTAGGTTTAGGTCTATGGGTTTTAAAGTAATCCACACCAGTGGGAATTTCGTAATTAATATTATTTTAAAATAATACGTTTAACTAAAATGCACATCGAAATTTTCGTATTCTAGGAGCCCGTTTCGATGACTGCGTAGACTAACGTGCTTCTCTTCCTTAAGATTAGACTGCCAATCACGGAGAGGGTGAGGTTCGAATCTTGGTCAGGTGTACTGAGGCTGGTTTTTTCAAAACTTTTTCCACTTTCCCGCCACGAAAATGCGGGTACACTTCCTCTGAGTATAACCTTTTAATCCCTAAATTTACCACCGTAACTAGTACATAAGCGTATAAACCGAACGGGTAGTCAAATGCGCTACTAAAATAAAACTTTCTTGGATATTTTTAAAAATATATGAACCTTACAAAAAATGTTAAGGTCTAGTAAAAATTTTATTTTTGAACAGAAGTATAACTTAAAGCAAAACACTAATTTTTATATGCAGGAGAAGAGAATATATAAGTGTAACAAAATCCTTATTTACTAAGAGTTTAAAATAATTTTATAAATAATACTAGACCTTCCTTTAACCCATCTGATTAAAGTGGGAAAGTATGGAAGACGAGAAAAGGTAAGTTTTCTGCGGTTCTTAAAACAAAATATTTTATTTTTGAGCCACAACAAATAAAATAATAGCTATTCTGTACAAAAATAGAATTTAGTTTTCTTCATATGGTGGTATCAACAGTTCTTGAATATTATTTGTGAAAGTGTTCTCGAATTTAATGACAACTTTTTCACCTATTTAAAAAGTTTGTCATATAAGGCCGCTATGCTCATTAAAGACATTCAAAAACTGTTGATATCATCATATGAAGACAATTAAAATCTATATTTGTACTGAAACTATATTTTATTTATTTTGGACAGTAAAATGTTTTGTTATTCAAGCTGTAAAAATATTTAATATTTCTCGCGTCCCCTAAATTCCCACCTTATAGCTTCCAATTTTAGATAAAAATGGATTTTTCAAATATTAAGTTTATTATTTGCATAAATATTTTAAAATAATAACTAAGTTTATTTTGTCATAATTTTTCCATGCGATTAAAATTTTAAAACACCAGATGATTATTAAAATAAATATGAAATGGTATTAACTACTTACCAAACTTTCAACTGGCTTCTTTTAAAACAGACAAACAATTGTTTTATATTATCCTTGAAAATAATTCCCTTTCAACTAGACCAGAAAAACCAGAAACGAGTATAAGTACTTACGAATAGTAATTAAAATTAAACTGGTTGTTTAAAACCAATACACATATTATATTATAAATTTTAATATCAAACTCATTTTAATAAACGATTTTAAATTATTTTATTTTTTTCTTGTTTGGATTATTTTTTAAAATGTTTTGATTCCTAATAGCTTTTCTTTATTTATCCAATATCATTTGGTGAGCCTGCCCACTTTATGGTCGTTTTAAACGAAAATTTGTTCGAAATAAACTACACATTTAAAAAATTTAGTTGACTATCATAAAAATGTAAATATTAGTGTTTGATTTTATTATCCCCATCTCCCAATTTTAAAAATATCTATTAAATTCCAACTTAGAAATATAACAAAGAAAAAAGCTTGAAACCACATATAATTGTTCACGTGAGAAACAATTGCCGCGTAAATCAACGCCGGCCAGCTTCAGGGTTTGTTCTTAAAGCTGTGTTGATGGTCATAGCATAGCAAACCTTGAGAGGAAATAGCATTGAGACTCGAAGGACAGGTCTGGTGGAATCATGGGTATTCTTGGTATCAGGACCCATTCTCCATTCATAGTGCAACCTGTCATGACAGTCACCTCTATGATAAAGTTTTGCAGAACTGTTTACCTGTAAGTGGGTCCCATTACACCGGTGGGTTCCAACTACGCAGCACAAGGATGAGTACTCAAATTTTAATTCAAGAGCGTGGATGGGTAAACAAAATGGATTAAGGGAATTAACAAATTAAAGAGGGTAGTGCTTATGAACATGTAAATGTATGGTAGCTGGCCCCAACGTGTAGTGGTCAGTGCTCTTGGCTACGAGCCTAGGGGTAGTGGGTGTGATTCCCGGCTGGTACCTTGGATATTACCCCAACGGTAACCAAGGTTTAGTTAAATAGGCTTAAGTTGTTCTCCCACTGATTCCACACCCTCACCATCACCATCACCATCACCATCACTTCATCTCATCATGACATGGAAAGAGCCTCCACGAAAATGATGTAAGATTAGTACATACGGTTGTCACCTGGGAAATGGTACATTAGTACTAGCTAGTCTTTCCACAGACTGGACTACAAAGGGTGAATCCCAGACGCACGAAAAAGAATATATATATATATATATATAAATATATATATACCATTTCCCAGGTGATAACCGTATATACTAATCGCACATCATTATATGTATAATTATGTACGATTAGTACATATATTAGTATATATACATATATATACTAATATATATACTTATCTATATACTAATATTAGTGTATATATATACTTATATATATACTAATATTAGTGTGTATATATATACTAATATTATTATATACCCCGCGGGGGTGACACTTTAGCTGGTCTAAAATTCAGCCGTTAATTTTATTAGTCGATTTATTTTTGGAGCTAGAACAGTTTACTGCTGGAACCACGAAATACTCTTGTTTTGAAGAAGATTTGTATCAAGATAAATAAAATTAACTAATTCCTAGATATTATTGACCATGTCGCCTATCTAGGAGTTATTCAAGGACACCTTACCTTCTTGTTCTATGAAGATTACATTGTCAAGTTTCAGCACTGTATTGACAAAGAAGTATAGTTCTATTCTTCGCACAGGTGGATGCACATTTTGGTTGACAGAGAAGGTTTCACAACGTCTAGGAATTTAGAATCTTTTCAGGCAGGCGTTGGCACTGTCAGCTCTGGTGACTCTTGGAATTACCAGTATAGTTGGTTGGAAGTCTCCTGAGAATAATACGGTGACGCCTCCTATAAGAACATTGTTGCTTCGAAGATATCTCAGAGCTGTATCCAGTTATTAAACTGAGGTCCTATGCGACATTGTTCTCTCATTACTTAAGATAAGGGATAATTGTTGCAGTAATTTTTATGTGAAACCTTGCTTATATATGTTGCACACGGCAATGTGGTTGTTGGAAAAATGTCGCTCTCGCTGTTTTTCTTTTACTCTAACAAAGTAGCGGCTATACTCTATGAAGTCACTGCAAAGACAGTACATACCTCAAACCTGATGCCGGGATCACGATCAATTTAACTTTAACTTAACGTAACGCTAACTTAAGGTTCACTTAACTTATGTCGGGACCATGATCAACTTAACGTTAACTTAACGTAACTTAATGCAACGTTCACTTAAAGTTAATTTAACTTATGTGTGATCACGATTCACTTAACTTAACGTAATAACTCGAGCCAAACATATGCATTCTCGAGTATGAGCTGTGGTTTTGTACTATTTGTAAAGTGGTGATCTGTGAATGTTTACAGTTTTCAATCAATATAATAAATATCTATTATTAAACTTTTTTGATAAATTTAGTTCCCTATTTTAGTTTAATTATTTTGTTTCACTATAACTTACGCTAAAGAGTAAACATTGGTCATAATACCAACAAATGAATTACTAAATAGCCCTGTTGACGTCACTCACATAGTGGTTGGCTGGCTAGATCACGTGATACCCTTCAAGTAACGTAAAGTAAAGTAAAAGACCTCCCAAGACATCTCTTACGTTAAGTTAACTGCAAGTCAACGTTAAGTTAAGTGCATCGTGATCGCTTCCATTTAAAAACACGAGGAGGTCCTTTACGTTAAGTTAACGTTAAGTTGATCGTGATCCCGGTATTAAGAGAACAGATGTGTGATCACGTTCACGTAACTTAACGTAACAACTCGAGCCAAACATCTTCATTCTAGAGTACCTATGTGTTTTGATATTTGATTTGTACTATTTTTAAATTGATGATCTGTGAATATTTACAGTTCTCAATCGATTAAATAAATATATATTATTTAACTTTTTTGATAAATTTAGTTTTCCTATTTTAGTTTAATTATTTTGCGTCAATGTCCAATCACTAGAACTTATGCTAAAGAATACACCTTTGTCATAAAACCAACAAATGAACTATTAGCGACTGGCCTTATACTGTATTACTCTGTCGCGCGTCATTTATGTTGTCGCTATCTGAAAAGTGTGTCGTCGTAACCCAGACAACACCGCGTCAAAAGTGACGCATGATCCAAGTTACATTATATCCAATGGGGCATTTTATACAGGTGTCAGCTTCCGTGTCTCCGTACTGGGGAGACTGCACGGCAACCGACCTCTACGCCACGTGTGATGGAACCTCAATGTATCTCAGTGCCAGTGGCAGTGTGCTTCTGTAGCAGTTAGTGAATGTGTTAATTATTTGTGGGTGACCTGGCGGTCTAGGGGTAAGGTGTCAGACTTCTATGCTGGCGGCCGGGGTTCAATCCTCGGTCCCGGCAAAGATTTATCCGATTACCAAACCCTTCCTTCACCTCTGATAAGACATCTTGTGAATGTGAGGAATGCCAGGTCTCCACCGTGGTTCGGATTCCACGTTAAACTGTAGGTCCTCCATTTCATCTCACAATCACCCTACCATTACACATTAGCGTAAGTGCGTATAACCCGAACGGGTAGTAAGACGCGGTGCTAATAATAATAATAATTATTATTATTATTATTTGTGGTTGGGTAGTTATTATCTACCGCTTTATTTGTTCCTGAAATGGCGACTATAAACGGATCCATCACGAGTATTAGAATAAAAGAGACCGGCAACCCATTCCCCCCACCTACCCTTTTCATGATACGTGACATATGTTGCTTGTGTAGAAACAAACTGACAGGATGTGTGTCACGCTTGTCGTATTGTCAAGAAACGATAGATTAAGCGGCAAGTGAAGATGGTTTTTATTCTAACTAAAATATATAAATATATATACCTTATGAAAAAGTTATTCCGATTGTTTTGTACCGGCACCATACAAACTGCTAGACAACAAACTGCTCGACAAGCTATAACAAAATATTTGGAAGGCTGGGTGGGTCAAGTGGCCGACACGACTTGGACCAACTGCTAGACAAGCTCAAGTATAGGAGTACAAAGTGATAGACAACCAAGCGATCGACACGAGAGAANAAGGCTGGGTGGGTCAAGTGGCCGACACGACTTGGACCAACTGCTAGACAAGCTCAAGTATAGGAGTACAAAGTGATAGACAACCAAGCGATCGACACGAGAGAAAAATCTGTAAAAAGACTAACTGATAGACAAGCTCAAGTATAGGAGTACAAAGTGATAGATAGCCAAGCGGCCGACACGAGAGGACAAACATCTTAATGAATCAAGTTAAGAGTGGCTCAAGTGACAGACAAGTTATTTCAAAACTAACAAAGTGATAAACATGGGCTTAGAAAGTTGGGTATAAGGATGGTCTGGATCTTTCTAGAAATTGTTTGTTTGTTTGTTGGGGTTTTTTTTGGCACTTAATTCGACATTTAACATGTATAAAACATTGAATATAAAAGATATAAAGAGACGATCACCAGCCCCGAAGGGGCTCTCGAAAGTCAAACGATACAGGACTAACATAAAAACACTAAAAAAGAAAATCATATGTCGCCCTGGCGGGCTGATTCAAAGTTGGCCATAGGTTTACGGGCGGGAAGGACTAAACAAAACCCGCCATGTCACCGGTAATTGGTCGACACGGACCTAAAATTATATATTTATACATAGAGAAGGAATGGCAGGGTAGAAAACATTGAAGGATTATGGGTGACCGGACGCAGATAAGGCATGTATGAAGTGAAACGGAAAATAATTATGATAAAAAGAGAGTGGGCCGGCCTCGATCGGCGGAACTGTCGGGGTCGGAAGGTAATGGGAGTGGTCCACCACCAGGGCTACGCAGATATCCCATACGTAGCCCTGGCGTGTAAATAAAATAAATTATCCCCTGTGGGCGCATCTTGCCACACGGGGTGAGTGAAACTAAAGGAGGGGGGCGGGGGGGATAATTTTATTTCCCCTACTGGGTTTGAGATTTCCTCCCGCGATGTTGGGAGGACTGATCAGTATTTGAAAGGGCCTGGGAGGCAAGGGCGGAGGTATGGGGAATATGAAAAAACAGGGGAGTGGCTGTGGGGATAGATGGAGCAACGGGAGGATAAACAGATCGAGTGACTGGGAAACTAGACAGGGGTACCCCGGCCCTCTGCTAGAGGACCGGCTAGGACAACACATATTGCTTTATTAAACGAGACACTCACTAGCACGACAGTATTACATACATTCAACATGGAGAAAATACCGGTTGATATTAATCTACTTTGAGTTTTGAAGAAGTTTGTGGAAATGTTTATGACTGTTTATATTGATCTGGTTTAATTCGGGTTACTGCTGTGAACTGTATGCTGTATAAAATAAGGTTTGATGCACAGACCGGACCAACACACACCAGCGGTTGGTGGGGTTGGGAACTGGTACGCAGACACACGCGCACTCGGGGAGGGCGGAGCGCCAGCCGGGGGATCTCGCGGAGCACCGGAGCTGCGTCCCTAGAAATTGCTGTCCTCCCAACACCCTAGATTTAACTAGACCAAAAAGCCTGAGGTCCACTTATATGTGTATAAACTTAAACCATCGCATTTTTAATTTTAATAATTTACTTACATATTGCACTCTTTAAAATATATTTTCTAACACTAGTGTTTTCATTTCGGATAAATAATAGGTTTTGATACATACAATATGGTATCTGAAAGTAAAAAATGTTTCTCTGAATGAAACGAGTTATCGGATCTGAGGAAAGGAGACAAACGTTTTGTTATAAATGGTAAAATCATACTTTAAGAA
>CABFVX010007713.1:0-21563 GCA_902151425.1 Timema shepardi
GCTATTGTGTCGGCTGTTTAGTGTTTGTTACCAACCTATTGTGTCGGCTGTCTAGTGTTTGTTACCAAGCTATTGTGTCGGCTGTTAAGTGTTTGTTACCACATTCAATATGGCGTCCAGGTGGAGACCAGGTCAACACTCACACAATGCAAGTGTTACCTCCACAGGAAGAGTCACGAGGTGACAGACATTCACTCTCTGGTCAGATTTTCCGGTGAGGAGAAGGTCCGGTTTAAATCCCGGCCACGAGTAATGAAGGTGGTATTTCATGTTCTCCCTCCAGGTAAATGTGTGTGCAATTCCTTGCCTCCTCCCTGTTGATAGCCCGGGCGGGTGGTAAGACGTCACCTCACGCGGTGTTGCCCTGGAAATGAGGGTGGAGAACTCCATGTTTTTGACAATTTCTGAACCTTTAGGGGATGTAATATTTAATGACACTTTCTAAAATAAACTCCTTGTCTAATCTCATTTCTTCCCCTCGTTTGCATTCAGATTTTTAATTCTTGTATATTCTATGGAAATTTGTTTATTATTTAATTGATCTAATTTTGAATGATCGTGGTTTTGTTGTTTGAGTTTTTCCAAGGATTACAACAGTGGACCTTGTTGTGGCTAGTTTATTTCTAAATCTAGTCACGTGTCTATTATTTGTGACGTCATCAAGAGGAGGACACAACTGATGGACTCTGGTTTACTCCATTTTGGAGCATCAGAGGTTCGCTTTCTAGGAACCCCTTGGTTTATATCTTGACTAGACTACTTTGGCAGGTTAGGGACAATATGTGGGGAAGAACCGGGTCTCAAACTCGCTCTTGTGGGGAGGAGGTCGGAGATAATATATAGATATAAACTACTCACAGAGACTGAATACTTGTTTAATAATAATAACAGAAAGAACCATCTTGAACTTGAGAACCGAGGTTTCAAACACATAACGCAACGGATGAATGTATAACAAACAGAATAAAACAGTAGTCTCACTCTCACTCTCACTACCACTCTCACTACCACTCTCACTACCACTCTCACTACCACTCTCACTACCACTCTCATTTATATACGATACCCGCCTCAAGTTTCTCTAGCTACTGGATACTAGCTCTAGCTCTAGCAGTAACACACACAAATACTGGTTACTGATTGTGGTTAGATAGTAACCAACACTCTGACAGGACGGTTACAGCATTCACACTGTGTGTCTAGTATCACCTCCCACACCAGTGATAGCTAGTATCTCCTCCCACACCAGTGATAGCTAGTATCACCTCCCACACCAGTGATAACTAGTATCACCTCTCACACCAGTGACAGCTAGTATCACCAGTATCACCTCCCACACCAGTGATAGCTAGTATCACCTCCCACACCAGTGATAGCTAGTATCACCTCCCACACCAGTGATAGCTAGTTTCACCTCTCACACCAGTGATAGCTAGTATCACCTCCCACACCAGTGATAGCTAATATCACCTCCCACACCAGTGATAGCTAGTTTCACCTCCCACACCAGTGATAGCTGGTTTCACCTCCCACACCAGTGATAGCTGGTTTCACCTCCCACACCAGTGATAGCTAGTTTCACCTCTCACACCAGTGATAGCTAGTATCACCTCCCACACCAGTGATAGCTAGTATCACCTCCCACACCAGTGATAGCTAGTTTCACCTCCCACACCAGTGATAGCTAGTTTCACCTCTCACACAAGTGATAGCTAGTATCACCTCCCACACCAGTGATAGCTAGTATCACCTCCCACACCAGTTATTGCTAGTATCACCTCTCACACCAGTGATAGCTAGTATCACCTCTCACACCAGTGATAGCTAGTATCACCTCTCACACCAGTGATAGCTAGTATCACCTCTCACACCAGTGACAGCTAGTATCACCTCTCACACCAGTGACAGCTAGTATCACCTCCCACACCAGTGATAGCTAGTATCACCTCTCACACCAGTGATAGCTAGTATCACCTCCCACACCAGTGATAGACTAGTATCACCTCCCACACCAGTGATAGCTAGTATCACCTCCCACACGAGTGATTGCTAGTATCACCTCCCACACAAGTGATAGCTAGTATCACCTCTCACACCAGTGATAGCTAGTATTACCTCCCACACCAGTGATAGCTAGTATCACCTCCAACACCAGTGATAGCTAGTATCACCTCACACACCAGTGATAGCTAGTATCACCTCCACACCAGTGATAGCTAGTATCACCTCCACACCACTGATAGCTAGTATCACCTCCCACAACCAGTGATAGCTAGTATCACCTCTCACACCAGTGATAGCTAGTATTACCTCCCACAAAAGTGATAGCTAGTATCACCTCTCACACGAGTGATTGCTAGTATCACCTCCCGCACCAGTGATAGTTAGTATCACCTCTCACACCAGTGATAGCTAGTATTACCTCCCACACCAGTGATAGCTAGTATCACCTCCACACCAGTGATAGCTAGTATCACCTCCACACCACTGATTGCTAGTATCACCTCCCACACCAGTGATAGCTAGTATCACCTCCCACACCAGTGATAGCTAGTATCAGCTCCAATAGGATACTATGTCTAAGGTAGTTGTTAGTATGCCCATAGGATACTATGTCTAAGGTAGTTGTTAATATGAGCATAGGATACTATGTCTAAGGTAGTTGTTAATATGAGCATAGGATACTATGTCTAAGGTAGTTGTTAATATGAGAATAGGATACTATGTCTAAGGTAGTTGTTAAAATGAGCATAGTATACTATGTCTAAGGTAGTTGTTAATATGCCCATAGGATACTATGTCTAAGGAAGTTGTTAATATGCCCATAGGATACTATGTCTAAGGTAGTTGTTAATATGCCCATAGGATACTATGTCTAAGGTAGTTGTTAGTATGCCCATAGGAATACTATGTCTAAGGTAGTTGTTAGTATGCCCATAGGATACTATGTCCTGAGCCCTGAGTCACTCCACACAATAGCGCAGTTAGGCCAGCAGTTAGTTGTGAACTAGCCCTGAGTCACTCCACACAATAGCGCAGTTAGTTCAGCAGTTGGTTGTGAACTAGCCCTGAGTCACTCCACACAATAGCGCATTTTGTCCAGCAGTTGGTTGTGAACTAGCCCTGAGTCACTCCACACAATAGCGCAGTCAGTCCAGCAGTTAATCCAGCAGTTGGTTGTGAACGATCCCTGAGTCACTCCACACAATAGCGCAGTTAGTCCAGCAGTTAGCTGTGAACGAGCCCTGAGTCACTCCACACAATAGCACAGTTAGTCCAGCAGTTGGTTGTGAACTAGCCCTGAGTCACTCCACACAATAGCACAGTTAGGCCAGCAGTTAGTCCAGCAGTTGGTTGTGAATGAGCCCTGAGTCACTCCACACAATAGCACAGTTAGGCCAGCAGTTAGTCCAGCAGTTGGTTGTGAACGATCCCTGAGTCACTCCACACAATAGCGCAGTTAGGCCAGCAGTTGGTTGTGAACTAGCCCTGTGTCACTCCACACAATAGCGCATTTAGTCCAGCAGTTAGTCCAGCAGTTGGTTGTGAACGATCCCTGAGTCACTCCACACAATAGCGCAGTTAGGCCAGCAGTTGGTTGTGAACGAGCCCTGAGTCACTCCACACAATAGCGCAGTTAGTCCAGCAGTTAGTTGTGAACTAGCCCTGAGTCACTCCACACAATATCGCAGTTAGTCCAGCAGTTAGTTGTGAACGAGCCCTGAGTCACTCCACACAATAGCGCAGTTAGTCCAGCAGTTAGTTGTGAACGAGCCCTAAGTCACTCCACACAATAGCGCAGTTAGTCCAGCAGTTAGTTGTGAACGAGCCCTGAGTCACTCCACACAATAGCGCAGTTAGTCCAGCAGTTAGGCCAGCAGTTGGTTGTGAACGAGCCCTGAGTCACTCCACACAATAGCGCAGTTAGTCCAGCAGTTAGTCCAGCAGGGAATGCAGTGTTTAAACTATTAACAGTCCCTGCAAGTTCCGCCGCTGTGACATGCCAAGCAGAGAACTTACACAAAGACGCCAAGGACGAAATAATGGCCGCCAATTATCACTAATTACCACCAAGTTTTTTAACCCACGGTCCCCTCCCTCCGCCCTCCTACTTCACTAACTCACCCCAATACACCTTATTTCATTTAAAGGGGGAAAAATTAGTTTTTAGATTCACGCGAAGTTTCGGTAAGTTACAGGACCAGCATGTACAGACTAAGACTAACAACACACTATGTACAGACTGAGACTAACAACACACTATGTACAGACTAAGGATAACAACACACTATGTACATACTAAGACTAACAACACACTATGTACAGACTAAGGATAACAACACACAGATGTTAAAGATTTCTCAATGTTTGCTGGTCTAAACTAACGTAATGTTAATTGAAATATATTAAAATCATGTATCTTAAGTATCTGGGCTTTCCGTATCATTCTTGCTTTTTGTTGTCATTTATTTACGATTCAATATTTTGTGTAACGTAAATTTGGCAAACTTCTAATTTTCATTAACATAATATCATTGTTAGACTTTGTTTAGAGGTTGAACGACCGATTCAAGTAGTCCCATTTAGCTTTGACTAAACGAACATTGTTAGAAACAGGATGTGCAAATCCAGCCTAACTATCAACCACTATGTTTAAACGTTTGTTAAGTTTATATACAATCCCCACGGCTAGTTTGTTAGGTTTATATACAATCACCACGGCTAGTTTGTTAGGTTTATGTACAATCACCACGGCTAGTTTCTTAGGTTTATATGAAATCCCCATGGCTTGTTTGGTAGGTTTATACACAATCCCCACGGTTAGTTTGTTATGTTTATATACAATCCACCCAGCTAGTTTGGTGGGTTTATATACAATCCCCACGGCTAGTTTGGTCGGTTTATATACAATCCCCACGGCTAGTTTGGTGGGTTTATATACAATCACCATGGCTACTAGTTTGTTAGGTTTATATACAATCCCCACGGCTAGTTTGTTAGGTTTATATACAATCCCCACGACTAGTTTGTTAGGTTTATATACAATCACCACAGCTAGTTTGATAGGTTTATATAAAATCACCACGGCTAGTTTGTAAGGTTTATATACAGTCACCAAGGCTAGTTTGGCGGGTTTATATGCAATCCCCACGGCTAGTTTGCTGGGTTTATATTTAATTCCCACGGCTTGTTTGTTAGGTTTATATACAATCCCCAGGGCTAGTTTGGTGGGTTTATATACAATCCCCATGGCTAGTTTGTTAGGTTTATATACAATCACCACGGCTAGTTTGTTAGGTTTATATAAAATTACCATGGCTAGTTTGTTAGGTTTATATACAGTCACCACGGCTAGTTTGGTGGGTTTATATACAATCCCACACGGCTAGTTTGTTGGGTTTATATACAATCCCCACGGCTAGTTTGGTGGGTTTATATGCAATCCCCACGGCTAGTTTGTTAGGTTTATATACAATCACCACGGCTAGTTTGGTGGGTTTATATACAATCGGCGCGGTTAGTTTGTTAGGTTTACATACAATCCCCACGGCTAGTTTGTTAGGTTTATATACAATCAGCACGGCTAGTTTGTTAGGTTTAAATACAGTCACCACGGCTAGTTTGTTAGGTTTATATAAAATTACCATGGCTAGTTTGTTAGGTTTATATACAGTCACCACGGCTAGTTTGTTAGGTTTATATACAATCCCACACGGCTAGTTTGTTGGGTTTATATACAATCCCCACGGCTAGTTTGGTGGGTTTATATGCAATCCCCACGGCTAGTTTGTTAGGTTTACATACAATCCCCACGGCTAGTTTGTTAGGTTTATATACCATCCCCATGGCTAGTTTGTTAGGTTTATATACAATCACCACGGCTATCTTGTTAGGTTTATATAAAATTACCATGCCTAGTTTGTTAGGTTTATATACAATCACCACGGCTAGTTTGGTGGGTTTATATGCAATCCCCACGTCTAGTTTGTTAGGTTTATATACAATCCCCACAGCTAGTTTGTTATTTTTATATACAATCCCCACGGTTAGTTTGGTGGGTTTATATGCAGTCCCCACGGCTAGTTTGTAAGGTTTATATGCAATCCCCACGGCTAGTTTGGTGGGTTTATATTTAATCCCCACGGCTAGTTTGTTAGGTTTACATACAATCCCCACGGCTAGTTTGTTAGGTTTATATACAATCCCCACGGCCAGTTTGTTAGGTTTATATACAATCACCACGGCTAGTTTGTTAGGTTTATATACAATCCCCACGGCTAGTTTGGTGGGTTTATACAATTACCACGGCTAGTTTGTTAGGTTTATATACAATCCCCACGGCTAGTTTGGTGGGTTTATATACAATCTCCATGACTAGTTTGTTAGGTTTTTATACAATCCCCACGGCCAGTTTGTTAGGTTTATATACAATCCCCACGGCTAGTTTGGTGAGTTTATATGCAATCCCCATGGCTAGTTTGGTGAGTTTATATGCAATCCCCACGGCTAGTTTGTTAGGTTTATATACAATCACCACGGCTAGTTTGTTAGGTTTATACACAATCCCCACGGTTAGTTTGGTGGGTTTATGTGCAATCCCTACGGCTAGTTTGTTAGGTTTATACACAATCTCCGTGGTTAGTTTGTTAGGTTTACATACAATCCCCACGATTAGTTTGGTGGGTTTATATGCAATCCCAACGGCTAGTTTGTTAGGTTTATATACAATCCCCACGGCTAGTTTGTTAGGTTTATATACAGTCACCATGGGTAGTTTGGTGGGTTTATATTTAATCCCCACGGCTAATTTGTAAGGTATACATACAATCCCCACGATTAGTTTGGTGGGTTATATGCAATCCCAACGGCTAGTTTGTTAGGTTTATATACAATCCCCACGGCTAGTTTGTTAGTTTTATACACAATCCCCACGGTTAGTTTGGTAGGTTTATATGCAATCCCTACGGCTAGTTTGTTAGGTTTATACACAATCCCCACGGTTAGTTTGTTAGGTTTGTATACAATTCCCACGGTTAGTTTGGTATGTTTAAATGCAATCCCCACATCTAGTTTGTTAGGTTTATATACAATCCCCACAGCTAATTTGTTATTTTTATATACAATCCCCACGGTTAGTTTGTGGGTTTATATGCAATCCCCACGGCTAGTTTGTTAGGTTTATATGCAATCCCCACGGCTAGTTTGGTGGGTTTATATACAATCCCCACGGCTAGTTTTTTAGCTTTATATACAATCCCCACGGCCAGTTTGTTAGGTTTGTATACAATCACCACGGCTAGTTTGTTAGGTTTATATACAATCCCCATGGCTAGTATGATGAGTTTATATGCAATCCCCACGGCTAGTTTGTTAGGTTTATATACAATCCCCACGGCTAGTTTGGTGGGTTTATATACAATCCCCACGACTAGTTTGTTAGGTTTATATACAATCCCCACGGCCAGTCTGTTAGGTTTATATACAGTCACCATGGCTAGTTTGTTAGGTTTATATACAATCCCCTCGGCTAGATTGGTGGGTTTATTTACAATCCCCACGGCTAGTTTGTTAGATTTATATACAATCCCCATGGCTAGTCTGTTAGGTGTATATACAATCACCACGGCTAGTTTGGTGGGTTTATATACAATCACCATGGTTAGTTTGTTAGGTTTATATACAATCACCAAGGTTAGTTTGTTAGGTTTATATAAAATCACCACGGCTATTTTGGTGGGTTTATATACAATCACCACGGCCAGTTTGGTGGGTTTATATACAATCACCGCGGCCAGTTTGTTAGGTTTATATACAATCCCCACGGCTAGTTTGGTGGGTTTATATACAATCCCCACGGCTAGTTTGGTGAGTTTATATGCAATCACCATGGCTACTAGTTTGTTAGGTTTATATACAATCTCCGCGGCCAGTTTGGTGGGTTTATATACAATCCCCACGGCTAGTTTGTTAGGTTTATATACAATCCCCACGGCTAGTTTAGTGGGTTTACATACAATCTGCACGGCCAGTTTGGTGAGTTTATATGCAATCACCACGGCCAGTTTGTTAGGTTTATATACAATCCTCACGGCCAGTTTGTTAGGTTTATATACAATCCCCATGGCTAGTTTGTTAGGTTTATATACAATCTCCACGGCCAGTTTGTTAGGTTTATATACAATCTCCACGGCCAGTTTGGTGGGTTTATATACAATCACCACGGCTAGTTTTTTAGGTTTATGTACAATTTTCATGGCTAGTTTGTTAGGTTTATATACAATCACCACGGCTAGTTTGGTGGGTTTATATGCAATCCCCACGGCTAGTATGTTAGTTTTATATACAATCACCATGGTTAGTTTGTTATGTTTATATAAAATCACCACGGCTAGTTTGGTGGGTTTATATACAATCTCCACGGCCAGTTTGGTGGGTTTATATACAATCACCACGGCTAGTTTGTTAGGTTTATATAAAATCCCCACGGCTAGTTTGGTGAGTTTATATACAATCTCCACGGCTAGTTTGTTAGGTTTAATTTCAATCTCCTCGGCCAGTTTGGTGGGTTTATATACATTCACCACGGCTAGTTTGTTAGGTTTATATACAATCTCCACGGCCAGTTTGTTAGGTTTATATACAATCTCCACGGCCAGTTTGATGGGTTTATATACAATCTCCACGGCTAGTTTGTTAGGTTTATATACAATCTCCATGGCCAGTTTGGTGGGTTTATATACAATCCCACGGCTAGTTTGGTGAGTTTATATGCAATCACCACGGCCAGTTTGCTAGGTTTATATACAATCTCCACGGCCAGTTTGTTAGGTTTATATACAATCTCCACGGCCAGTTTGTTGTGTTTATATACAATCACCACGGTTAGTTTGTTAGGTTTATATACAATCCCCACGGCTAGTTTGGTGAGTTTATATGCAATCACCACGGCCAGTTTGTTAGGTTTATATACAATCCCCACTGCTAGTTTGTTAGGTTTATATACAATCACCACGGCTAGTTTGTTAGGTTTAAATACAGTCACCACGGCTAGTTTGTTAGGTTTATATAAAATTACCATGGCTAGTTTGTTAGGTTTATATACAGTCACCACGGCTAGTTTGTTAGGTTTATATACAATCCCCACGGCTAGTTTGGTGGGTTTATATACAATCCCCACGGCTAGTTTGGTGAGTTTATATGCAATACCCGTGGCTAGTTTGTTAGGTTTATATACAATCACCACGGCTAGTTTATTAGGTTTATATACAGTCACCATGGCTAGTTTGTTAGGTTTATATACAATCCCCACGGATAGTTTGGTGGGTTTATACACAATCACCATGGCTAGTTTGTTGGGTTTATATACAATCCCCATGGCTAATTTGTTGGGTTTATATGCAATCACCACGGCTAGTTTGGTGGGTTTATATACAATCCCCACGGCTATTTTGGTGGGTTTATATACAATCCCCACGGCTAGTTTGTTAGGTTTATATACAATCACCACGGCTAGTTTGCTAGGTTTAAATACAGTCACCACGGCTAGTTTGTTAGGTTTATATAAAATTACCATGGCTAGTTTGTTAGGTTTATATACAGTCACCACGGCTAGTTTGTTAGGTTTATATACAATCCCCACGGCTAGTTTGGTGGGTTTATATACAATCCCCACGGCTAGTTTGGTGAGTTTATATGCAATACCCGTGGCTAGTTTGTTAGGTTTATATACAATCACCACGGCTAGTTTATTAGGTTTATATACAGTCACCATGGCTAGTTTGTTAGGTTTATATACAATCCCCACGGATAGTTTGGTGGGTTTATACACAATCACCATGGCTAGTTTGGTGGGTTTATATACAATCCCCACGGATAATTTGGTGGGTTTATATACAATCACCATGGCTTCTAGTTTGTTAGGTTTATATACAATCCCCGTGGCTAGTTTGTTGGGTTTATATACAATCACCATGGCTAGTTTTTTAGGTTTATATACAATCCCCACAGCTAGTTTGGTTGGTTTATATACAATTCCTACGGCTAGTTTGGTGAGTTTATATACAATCACCACGGCCAGTTTGTTAGGTTTATATACAATCCCCACGGCTAGTTTTTAGGTTTATATACAATCACCACGGCTAGTTTGTTAGGTTTATATGCAATCACCACGGCTAGTTTGTTAGGTTTATATACAATCCCCACGGTTAGTTTGTTAGTTTTATATACAATCCCCACGGCTAGTTTGGTGAGATTATATGCAATCACCACGGCCAGTTTTTTAGGTTTATATACAATCCCCACGGCTAGTTTGTTAGGTTTATATACAATCACCACGGCTAGTTTGTTAGGTTTATATGCAATCACCACGGCTAGTTTGTTAGGTTTATATAAAATCTCCACGGCTAGTTTGTTAGGTTTATATACAATCACCACGGCTAGTTTGGTGAGATTATATGCAATCACCACGGCCAGTTTGTTAGGTTTATATACAATCTCCACGGCTAGTTTGTTAGGTTTATATACAACCACCACGGCTAGTTTGTTAGGTTTATATGCAATCACCACGGCTAGTTTGTTAGGTTTATATACAATCCCCACGGCCAGTTTGTTTGCTTTATGTTCTGTTCTACGATCAAGAAGTGTAACTGATACTTTGTTTGATTTGTTGTAATTGTAAATATTTGTTAATGTTTTGAATAATAGCTCTGTTAACGGTTAATGATAGTTGGTGCTGGAACGTACCAATGGTCGGTTCTAAACACCATTATATAATCTCCAGTTTTACTGAATCACCAATCATTGCACACTGTTGACAATCTGACATAGGAGGCAACAAAGCGCCGTGTAATTATTCTGCTCTAACGTCCTATTTAACTCTACAATGCATTATTTCAAAACATGGTTCATGCCAAAATAAAGTCAAAAGATTCCAACAGGACTCTTTTTTTTTCTTAACAACACTTTAGATTAAGTTTTATTGCTAGAAATAAATGTTTGAAAACAAGATATCAGCTCACTTCCAACGACTTTTAATTATATTTGCAAACGGTGGTGGCACTGCGGAACTGCAGAATCCCCTATTTCCACTTGATTTTATCGATGACATTTAATATAATGAGTCCTTTTTCTTTAATTCTTTATTTTTGTAGTACAATATATATTCCTTAAGCTTAATGTCAGTACTTCAGTAGCCATACTCCAGTTTATGAAAAAAGATACAATTTTTTTATGGAACTGTGCGCTTCACAGTGCCAGCGACGTGGTGTTTGACTGGTGTGCGCATGCGCACATAGGATGGGGGTGGGGAGGAAGGCGGGACTAACAGGTAGAGAGAGCACTGTTGCTCTCGCAGTGCCGGCTCTGGCATGATGGTGGAAGGAAGTGTTTTTTACTCAGCGTGTGTTGTGCTTAAGAACCTTGCGCCATATTCTTGAATGTGATAAAGTGCAGAAGAGTGTAGAGTTGGATTATTATTCTGCTTCCAGATATTCTATTTGATTCATTTGTTTCGGTTCTTTTATTCAACAGAGACACTAAATGCGCTTGCAGTACTTTCAATGGAGAAAAATTTCCTCAGTTGTCATCCAGAGATCAAGGAGAAAATTATTGAACTTTTTGATGCAAATTAAAACGTGAATGGATTTCATTTTTAAACGAATAGATCAAGCTTGAACTGTAACGATTTAAGTTAAAGTAAAAAAAAATGTTTTGTTTTTTTTTTGTTAAGATTTCATCAAGTTCATGAATAAATTTTCTTTTTTTACATGTTTTTGGTCCTTTTACACAATTTTAGAACAAAGGCTAAAAAAAAATTCTGGAGTAGCTTCCCCACTAAATTTAGCTACGAGCCGCCACTGTTTGCGAAGCTATGAAAATTGGTGTGATGAAAAATGGATCTCTATTTAACCTTTTTTTTTTAATACAGTAATTTTGTACAGGTTGACAACAGAAAATGATAAGATATTTGAGAACTAGCGGCGAGCTTTCTTCTTCAATTTGAGTTAAGACGTTTAGTAGATTTATTTCCCCTCTTCACTAATGACGTGACAAAGGGTGGTCCAAAGGAGGGGTAGTTCCAGAAAACTATATGGATCAAGGATGGCCTTCAATCAGAACTCAGCAGTAGTTTCCATTCTCTTCGTCTGTTCTGCTATGTCTGTGGTGGGACTGTGAGCCAGGCCTAGTATTTCCACACGTCCGTCTGACCCTGTGTGCCAGTTATTGGTAGCAAGCTGTGAGACAGCTCCATCTCACAATATATTGTCACACTGGTTTAGTTCAATGCTTCGCTCCTCTTCAGGGACCGAGTCTAGGACATCGGGCTCGCAATGGTTTCAGGCTCGAGTCTTGATAATGGTGGTTCACTTTCTCTAATCTGCCCTCCTCATCCGGCCAGATGTGAACGTTACATGTGTTACTGTATTCCACACAGAACTCTACAGTTACTGAACTCCACACAGAACTCTACAGTTACTGTACTCCACACAGAACTCTACAGTTACTGTATTCCACACAGAACTCTACAGTTACTGTATTCCACACAGAACTCTACAGTTACTGTAGTCCACACATAACTCTACAGTTACTGTAGTCCACACATAACTCTACAGTTACTGTATTCCACACAGAACTCTACAGATAGTGTAGTCCACACAGAACTCTACAGATACTGTAGTCCACACAGAACTCTACAGATACTGTAGTCCACACAGAACTCTACAGATACTGTAGTCCACACAGAACTCTACAGTTACTGTATTCCACACAGAACTCTACAGATACTGTATTCCACACAGAACTCTACAGTTACTGTATTCCACACAGAAATCTACAGCTACTGTATTCCACACAGAACTCTACAGATACTGTATTCCACACAGAACTCTACAGATACTGTATTCCACACAGAACTCTACAGTTACTGTAGTCCACACAGAACTATACAGTTACTGTAGTCCACACAGAACTCTACAGATACTGTAGTCCACACAAAACTCTACAGATACTGTATTCCACACAGAACTCTACAGTTACTGTAGTCCACACAGAATTCTACAGTTACTGTAGTCCACACAGAACTCTACAGATACTGTAGTCAACACAGAACTCTACAGATACTGTATTCCACACAGAACTCTACAGATAGTGTATTCCACACAGAACTCTACAGCTACTGTAGTCCACACAGAACTCTACAGATAGTGTATTCCACACAGAACTCTACAGATACTGTATTCCACACAGAACTCTACAGTTACTGTATTCCACACAGAACTCTACAGTTACTGTATTCCACACAGAACTCTACAGATAGTGTATTCCACACATAACTCTACAGTTACTGTAGTCCACACAGAACTCTACAGATAGTGTATTCCACACAGAACTCTACAGATAGTGTATTCCACACAGAACTTTACAGATACTGTATTCCACACACAACTCTACAGTTACTGTATTCCACACAGAACTCTACAGCTACTGTATTCCACACAGAACTCTACAGATACTGTATTCCACACAGAACTCTACTGATAGTGTATTCCACACAGAACTCTACAGTTACTGTAGTCCACACAGAACTCTACAGTTACTGTATTCCACACAGAACTCTACAGTTACTGTATTCCACACAGAGCTCTACAGATACTGTATTCCACACAGAACTCTACAGTTACTGTATTTCTCTATGTCCACACTTTTTCGTACTTTGGTCCAATTAAGAGTCCCCTGTGGATAGGCTGACAGGAGGAGAGGCTAGGCCAGCAGGAGGAGAGGCTAACAGGAGGAGAGGCCAGCAGGAGGAGAGGCCAGGCTGACAGGAGGAGAGGCCAG
Source organism: Timema shepardi (assembly GCA_902151425.1). Classification (NCBI taxonomy): domain Eukaryota; kingdom Metazoa; phylum Arthropoda; class Insecta; order Phasmatodea; family Timematidae; genus Timema; species Timema shepardi. The sequence continues at coordinate 13,837 of CABFVX010007713.1, forward strand.
GCTGACAGGAGGAGAGGCCAGCAGGAGGAGAGGCCAGACTGACAGGAGTAGAGGCCAGCAGGAGGAGAGGCCGACTGACAGGAGGAGAGGCCAGCAGGAGGAGAGGCCAGGCTGACAGGAGGAGAGGCCAGCAGGATGAGAGGCCAGGCTGACAGGAGTAGAGGCCAGACTGACAGGAGGAGAGGCCAGCAGGAGGAGAGGCCAGACTGACAGGAGGAGAGGCCAGGCTGACAGGAGCAGAGGCCAGACTGACAGGAGGAGAGGCCAGCAGGAGGAGAGGCCAGACTGACAGGAGGAGAGGCCATCAGGAGGCGAGGCCAGGCTGACAGGAGTAGAGGGAAGGTTGACAGGAGGAGAGGCTAGGCCAGCAGGAGGAGAGGCTGACAGGAGGAGAGGGAAGGCTGACAGGAGGAGAGGGAAGGCTGACAGGAGCAGAGGCCAGACTGACAGGAGGAGAGGCCAGACTGACAGGAGGAGAGGCCATCAGGAGGAGAGGCCAGCAGGAGGAGAGGCCAGACTGACAGGAGGAGAGGCCAGCTGGTAACACCGTCCTGTTGATATCCCAGTACGTCTGTCGCGTCCAACCGACGCTTTTAAATGCCCTCAATTGGTTCAAGTGGCAGCCAGTTGCGGGTCGCCCAAGGTCACCGCTCGGATGAGGATGATGTTGTTGTGACCAGGGACAGTTGATACAGAGCTTAGCGAGCTTAATTAATAGGACCGTCAGCTCACAGCTCGCTTGGTGCCGCTGTCCGCCTCCTTGGACGAGGGTTGTAACGGATAGTAACACTCACTGTGGAGTACTTTTATACGCTTTCATCAAATAAAATAGAACCAGAAATTTTGATCTTTGACGTTTTTTTGCCCCCGAATCAGAAAAACAGTTTTTTGCATTCCCGTCTGTCTGTCTGTCTGTCTGTCTGTACCTTGGAGTAGACCCTAAACTATTTTACCAATTGAGCTAAAACTTGATATCTAGGGTTTATATAGGGTTGCGAACGAGGGATTTTGGGAATTGGATATTTAGCCCTAAAATTAAGGGTAGTTTCCTTAAGGGTGAAAAGAGAAAAAATCGAGTCTATCAAAAGTGGCTCTAACGATTTTTTTTTTATCTAGGCGTTGATAAGGATTATGAATAGAATGGCTATTTTCATTCTCCTCCCATGAAAATGAATTTAGGGCACTTTAGAGAAGCGGAAATTTCCGTATCTCCGCAACTATTTGAGATACTAAATAACTTATCGGTGAAAAATTGTAGTACTATTAAAAATTAAAAACTTTTATTTGAAATATATCTTTATAAAAACAATAGTTTCCGAGATAATGGCAAATATATTAATACAATTTTGTGAGCTTTAGTTGTACAGAGATACTACTTAAGTTTTAACGCAATAACTCTCTAATTTCATAGAGTAAGTAAATAAACAAGTTTCTAAAAGTTTATGTTATTTTTCCTTTAACCTCTTAGGAGAAATGTTTGTACAACAATGATCTATCTCCTTCATTTTAGATTCAATAGTCAATCTTCACCTTTTTTAGTGGTTTAAATTTATAAATGAGGAACTGAATAGCAATGCTATAACCACAAGATGTAAAACTCCAAATAAAATGTCGAAAATTTTAACCAGAAGTTGAAATTATTTTAATACGAAGTGTTGACCCTTGTGGACCCAATATTGATTTTTTTTAATTGGTCCAAATATAAAAATGAGGACTTGAATAATTCTTTAGTAATAAAATTTAAAACCGGGTGTCGACAAATGTTTTACGTAAGTATAGAACACATTTTTCTCGGGTGTATAATATTTCGTTTCACGTATATTACGAGTTTTGAGTAGATACCTCCATTTTCAAACAATGGCGTCAGAAAGTCCGTACCGTCTGTTTGAACTTAGACCGTCTTTAAGAAACTCTCGTCTATCGAATTAAGATTTTTTTAAATTTAATCACTTAAACATTGATTCAGTAGGATGTTGACACTTACATGGCACTATTGTTTATTTTGGAATATCAACATTTTAATGTATCTTCAAAGTGTTTGTTTATTACAACAATACAAAGACGAAAGAAAACACAATCTAGACCAAATACATTTTTGTCCACAAAATACAACCTAAACGACTGCCCTGCCCTCTGTGAGTAAGATATCAAATAGAATATATTTTATGGTTATAAAGTGCGTAAATTTTCCAAGACAAAAACAGAAACTTCAATATTTTACAATTTTAATAAAAATGAATCTTCATTGAAACAAGAGTTTTCGACATTGATTAATTTCTGTAACGATATTGTTTATTATTTACTATGATGAGGTTGTTTATAATTGTTATAATTTGGTTGTCTTGTGAAACGCACTCGATGGGCACTTACTATTGTTTGTAAATTGGTCTACATTGTTGGGGAGGTTGTTTATATTTTCAATAATTCACATTTGAACTTGATCTGAGGTATTCGTACCTGGACAGCGCAGGGTAATATGTTGTCTATAGTTTAATTACCTTACTATCGAAGACAATAGGGAATTATGTCATAGATGTAAGGCAGACATTAATTACCTTACTATCGAAGACAATAGGGAATTATGTCATAGATGTAAGGCAGACATTAATTACCTTACTATCGAAGACAATAGGGAATTATGTCACAGATGTAAGGCAGACATTAACAAAGACAACTATTTCAGAAGAAATAAAATCACGCTGAATGTTATTGGTACAGCTAGACAACACACAAGATGTCGGTGTTAAATTGCCGTACGATATGTTACCTACACAATTCATGTGTGATAGAGGTGGTTCGGATAGGATCACTTACAGACAAATGGTATGGATGGACGTGCCGTCACGGTGATTGCGCTATTCAAGTCTTGAGAAACATCTCCACGTTCTAGGGGCGTTCCTGTTAAGGCGAGTAAAGTTAGATGATGAAGAGGATGAAATTGTAACGGAGAACAACTTCCAGATAAGAGTTAACAGGACAAAGATGATGGAAAGAAAGACTCACGAAGTTACTGACGACGACAAAGAGGGTCGTTTTTCGTAATCACGTAAATAGTATTGTGCTACGAACAAGGTGGTAAAGGCATTGAAAGTTGTAATTTATTATTTGCGGATATTTCTTGTCCAGATCCACACAACTTTAAATAAAAATACTCGTAAGCAAGGCTTGAAGTCAACCGCCATTCAACATTCTCGTAAAACGTGACAAAGATGCTACGTGCACTAATATTAGAGAAAAACTGTGAGATATTGTACAAACACGAGATGGATTGAATACCTGAGATCACGGTTCGATGACGATCAAGATCAATAACCAGGTGCAGGGAGACTTTTTACCAGTGAACGCCTCTGTCGATACCGAAACATATTGTTATTATTATTATTATTATTATTATTATTATTATTATTAGCACCGCGTCTTACTACCCGTTCGGGTTATACGCACTTACACTAATGTGTAATGGTAGGGTGATTGTGATATGAAATAGAGGACCTACAGTTTAACGTGGGATCCGAACCACGGTGGAGGCCTGGCATTCCCCACATTCACAAGATGTCTTGTCAGAGGTGAAGGAAGGGTTTGGTAATCAGATAAATGTGTGCCGGGACCGAGGATTGAACCCCGGCCGCCAGCACAGAAGTCCGACACCTTACCCCTAGACCACCAGGTCACCCTTCCAACATATTGTTAAAAGTGCAATTAGCCCTTTGATGGTTTCAGATGTAAAAATCGAACGAATTGTTATTTCTCGGTGTTGCTAGGATGCAGTTTCTTCAGACAAACGTACAGGTATTTATTTAGTGCCTCTAAACTGGACATTGCCATCAACACAAGAAGATCATGTTACAAACAAACATATAATCAATAGATCCCACGTTTGATTTTTATCTCCCCACCAGAGATATTCACGCTCGTGTCAGTAGAGACTTAACAACGAACTAACAATAGAACATGTCCCTGGAGTAAAACTGTTGGCGTTGGTGAGATCTGCCCTTAAATATATTTTATTAAATATTAAAATATAATAATTTAGCCAGTATATAAACCTCATTTAGTATCACTGTCTATAGAGATAGCCATCAGACAAGTCATAGGCTACATATGACCGTGTGTGTTAGAAATACAGAGACGTGGGGCGAGTCTATCATGGATCATGCTAGACAAATGGTGGCATTAATCAGTTGTTCTCGCGAACTATAATGTCACGTACCCTCGGGCCGCCTTTAGGTACTAGCCGAGTGTACATGTAAATAAAATAAAGCTTACTTCATCTATTTGCTTACCAAGCCACAATATTCTTACTTGTACAATGCTGACCACTAAACAAGATATCCGTGGTCAGAATACCACTGAGCAATATATCCGTGGTCAGAATACCACTGAGCAATATATCCGTGGTCAGAATACCACTGAGACAATATATCCGTGGCCAGAATACCCCTGAGCAATATATCCGTGGTCAGAATACCCCTGAGCAATATATCCGTGGTCAGAATACCACTGAGCCATATATCCGTGGTCAGAATACCACTGAGCAATATATCCGTGGCCAGAATACCCCTGAGCAATACATCCGTGGTCAGAATACCACTGAGCAATATATCCGTGGTCAGAATACCACTAAACAATATATCCGTGGTCAGAATACCACTGAGCAATATATCCGTGGTCAGAATACCACTGAGCAATATATCAGTGGTCAGAATACCACTGAGCAATATATCCGTGGCCAGAATACCACTGAGCAATATATCCGTGGTCAGAATACCACTGAGCAATATATCCGTGGTCAGAATACCACTGAGCAATATATCCGTGGTCAGAACATGCCGTTCAAGAGGGGTATTTGGGGTATGGTCGACCCCTGGAGAGTGGAGTTTGGGTAACACTTCTGGATTGCCCGGTTTTACTCTTAGATAACAGCTCACTCGATGCAGTGATAGTAATATTAATAATACACGGACAACGTCGGATTTGTTGGCAACTCAAATAAATAATAAAACAATACGATATTAATGCTGACTTATATTAGTGACCGCTGACAGTAACAATATACTCTCAAATATGTGACCTGAAACTGACAGTCTGAACTTTTAACACGTATTTTAGGAACTATTACTTTCGCTAGCTCATGATATGACGGGGTCTTGTTACTGGGGTCTGAGTGGATTAGTCCTAAAAACACACTCCTTAGCTGCAAACTGCCCCGTTTGACCCGTTCTCATCACAAGACATGTGAATAATGTCCAATTTGGAGTTATGGCACGCACAATCCCGGACGTGGCAGGTTGAGTATTTGGATCAAAGCGAGGAGATTTTGGACCGGCTAAACTGCACCAGCCGATGTGTGGTCAGATGGGGCAGTCCTAAATACTCGGATGGTCGAAACGGGGAGTAGCACGTCTTACACGCGTGACACGAGGAGAAAGGTTGGTTTTAATCAAGTGCACGTGCATTCGTCTGTGGAATATCCTGGTGGATCCCCGTACTAGCCGAGATCCGAGTTTGCCAGTTGACCTCGTTGGCGTTGGGAAACAACCTACCCCGATACGGCTGGAGTGAGAAGGGCATAAAGAGATAAATGCAACAGAATTTAACAGGATGGAGAATAATACTCGTTTATTTTATGCCACTGCGGAATATAAACATTTAAATACAAGAATTATTTAGAAATGAGGACGGTAAAATTTATAAGAAATGTATCCACAATTGTGTGTAAAGAAGAGTTGAAAACTATTTATAAAAACACCCGAATTGGATTGGAACTGTGTTCTCCCAAGCATTGTGCGAGTAACACCCCAGCTAATTAAGACCCTCCCCCTTGCCATCACATGTGACCTTACTTACTTGTGACCATGAGGAGCGCCAACAGAAGAGACGAGGCTGGCGGCATTGTGGGCGACTAGTACACGGGCTTGACACGTTCCAGCTTCTCACAACATACGTCCGATAGATAGTAAGACAGAGAATAGTCTCTCAAGTAGAGCAAGAGAAGACTACATCTCTCCTCGGAGGTATACTAGAGTCACACGCACACGGGGACCACGGTAACACGGGGACACACACCACTCACTGGTCCCCACCGTGCACAGACGCGGCTGTTGTAACTATCATGGTACCAAGCTCCCAGGAGTTACAGGAGGTGTATTCCGGCCGGACAACTTCACTAGACTCGCGCTATTGTCGCCGCGCTAGCAACTGAGAGAAACAAAACACTACCGCCGCCCGCTGGACCCGCGTCTTGGAGCCCGCGCGTGCGTAGTAGAGGCCTTGTATCTCCCCCCCACTCTGTGGCGAGATACCATGTACCCACTTGTGTGAGGGATGGACCAAGGTACCCAGTACCCTCTTGTGTGAGGGATGGACTAAGGTACCCAGTACCCTCTTGTGTGAGGGATGGACCAAAGGACCCAGTACCCTCTTGTGTGAGGTATGAACCAAGGTACCCAGTAACCACTTGTGTAAAGTATGAACCAAGCTACCCAGTGCCCACTTGGGTGAAGGATGGACCAAGCTACCCAGTGCCCACTGGTTTGAGGGATGGACCAAGGTACCAAGTACCCTCTTGTGTGAGGGATGAACAAAGGTACCCAGTACCCTCTTGTGTGAGGGATGGACCAAGGTACCCAGTACCCTCTTGTGTAAGGGATGGACCAAGGTACCCAGTACCCTCTTGTGTGAGGGATGAACCAAGGTACCCAGTACCCACTTGTGTGAGGTATGAACCAAGGTATCCAGTGCCCACTTAAGTAAGGTATGAACCAAGGTACCCAGTACCCTCTTGTGTGAGTGATGGACCAAGGTACCCAGTGCCCACTTGTGTGAGGTATGAAACAAGCTACTTAGCGCCCTCTTGTGTGAGGGATGGACCAAGGTACCCAGTACCCACTTGTGTGAGGGATGAACCAAGGTACCCAGTACCCTCTTGTGTGAGGGATGAACCAGGGTAATCCAGTGCCCACTTAAGTAAGGTATGAACCATGGTACCCAGTACCTTCTTGTGTGAGGGATGGACCAAAGTACCCAGTTCCCACTTGTGTGAGGTATGAACCAAGGTACCCAGTGCCCATTTGTGTGAGGGTTGGACCAAGGTACCCAGTACCCACTTGTGTGAGGGATGAACCAAGGTACACAGTACCCTCTTGTGTGAGGGATGAACCAAGGTACCCAGTGCCCATTTGTGTGAGGTATGAACCAAGGTACCCAGTGCCCACTTGTGTGAGGGATGGACCAAGGTACCCAGTATCCTCCTGTGTGAAGGATGGACCAAGGTACCCAGTGCCCACTTGTGTGAGGTATGGACCAAGGTACCCAGTACCCACTTGTGTGAGGTATGGGCCAAGGTACCCAGTGCCCACTTGTGTGAGGTATGAACCAAGGTACCCAGTACCCACTTGTGTTAGGTATGAACCAAGGTACCCAGTATCCACTTGTGTGAGGGATGGACCAAGGTACCCAGTGCCCACTTGTGTAAGGTATGAAACAAGGTACCCAGTGCCCAATTGTGTAAGGTATGAACCAAGGTACCCAGTACCCACTTGTGTAAGGTATGAACCAAGCTACCCAGTGCCCACTTAAGTGAGGAATGAACCAAGGTACCCAGTACCCACTTGTGTTAGGTATGAACCAAGCTACCCAGTGCCCACTTGTGTGAGGAATGAACCAAGGTACCCAGTACCCACTTGTGTGAAGGATGGACCAAGCTACCCAGTGCCCTCTCGTGTGAA
>CABFVX010007714.1:11618-24812 GCA_902151425.1 Timema shepardi
ATATATATATATATATATATATATATATATATATAATAAAATAATGTAAAACACGTATTTATTTTATTAAGTTATTATGTAAATTATATCTGTGTTTGTCGTGGGTTTTTATTTTTCTTGAATTCACTTTATATATTTTATGAGACATGGAAGCTGCAAAAAAAATGTTACCTTGGCCCGAAAATGGCCCACGGGCCGCGGGTAAAGGACCCCTGCTCTAAGGCGTGACACTCTTATGGTGGACTGTCCTGCAGATGAAGGGTAGATTGGGGGGTAGATAACCGGTTGGGTCTACTGAGGATGTGTTTTTTTTCCCCTGAATGGTTTCTCAATCTCCTTCCACGCAAATATGAGTAGATCACCTCTAAAATGCCTTCATCCTTGACCCGTCAGAGTAAATTTTATCGTGCATGTATATAACGTGAAGAGATACGATAATAATAATAATAATAATAATAATAGTAATAATAATAAAAATAAAACAAATCAGCCATCTCGTGTTAGTTTCAAGCGAATGAGCGCTGCTGTAAGCCTTCCAGCGCAATTACTACTAATTATTAAATGTAATAAAAACAAGTTTAAACTGCAGTACAGTGGTAACAAAAAAATGGCGTCTTGTTTTTCAAGGTAACTAATCCGGTTGTGTAACTCTCTCCCTCTGCAGCAAATCTCCTTGCGTTAGCGCTCATAAAATGAGACTCTTGGACAACATTGTCCGCAAGTTTTATTCTAGCCGTCCGATAATCCACACTCAAGATGGTCGACAAGCTTTTCACTGTCTGCTTCTTAGCGGCGATATCTTTGTACGTGCCTGCTAGCGTCGCGCTTCAACTTCGTATGTTTACTTTGTATTTCACGTAATTGAGCTTGCAGGGGTTTTATTTTTTTATAAGGAAGTCAAAATATAGTTCTCTTAAATTGGGGGGGTGCGGGGGAGTTAACATAATAAATTGAATAGTAATATGTTGTTTCATGCTGACGGTACCTTAGTGGAAGAGAAGGCTAACGCCTTAACTTTGCCAGATATATCAAAGCTATTATTATTACTACTATTATTACTATTATTATTATTATTATTATTATTATTATTATTATCATTATTATTGGTTGAATGCCCGAATGACAAGCCTGGCTACCAGATTTCTATTTATTTAGCAAACGAATCTTTTAATCGAAACCTTCGTAGATAAATGTAATAAATCCACATCACTTTGTAGCTAGGTCTCTATTGTACTCAACTATATCAGCAATAGTTCACCTACTTTCCTACGACTAGAATATTGTTAACACTAGTTCTCAACTATATCAGCAATAGTTCACCTTCTTTACTACGACTAGAATATTGTTAACACTACTTCTCAACTTTATCAGCAATAGTTCACCTTCTTTACTACGACTAGAATATTGTTAACACTAGTACTCAACTGTATCGGCAATAGTTCACCTTCTTTACTACGACTAGAATATTGTTAACACTAGTACTCAACTATATCAGCAATAGTTCACCTTCTTTACTACAACTAGAATATTGTTAACACTAGTACTCAACTGTATCGGCAATAGTTCACCTTCTTTACTACGACTATAATATTGTTAACACTATTACTCAACTATATCAGCAATAGTTCACCATCTTTACTACGACTAGAATATTGTTAACATTAGTTCTAAACTATATCAGCAATAGTTCACCTTCTTTACTAGACTAGAATATTGTTAACACTAGTTCTCAACTATATCAGCAATAGTTCACCTTCTTTCCTACGACTAGAATATTGTTAACACTAGTAACTCAACTATATCAGCAATAGTTCACCTTCTTTACTAGACAAGAATATTGTTAACACTAGTTCTCAACTATATCAGCAATAGTTCACCTTCTTTACTACGACTAGAATATTGTTAACACTAGTAATCAACTATATCAGCAATAGTTCACCATCTTTACTACGACTAGAATATTGTTAACACTAGTTCTCAACTATATCAGCAATAGTTCACCTTCTTTCCTACGACTAGAATATTGTTAACACTAGTATATCAACTATATCAGCAATAGTTCACCTTCTTTACTAGACTAGAATATTGTTAACACTAGTTCTCAACTATATCAGCAATAGTTCACCATCTTTACTACGACTAGAATATTGTTAACACTAGTTCTCAACTATATCAGCCATAGTTCACCTACTTTCCTACGACTAGAATATTGTTAACATTAGTTCTCAACTATATCAGCAATAGTTCACCTTCTTTACTACGACTAGAATATTGTTAACACTAGTACTCAACTATATCAGCAATAGTTCACCTACTTTCCTACGACTAGAATATTGTTAACACTAGTACTCAACTTTATCAGCAATAGTTTACCTTCTTTACTACGACTAGAATATTGTTAACACTAGTACTCAACTATATCAGCCATAGTTCACCTACTTTCCTACGACTAGAATATTGTTAACACTAGTTCTCAACTATATCAGCAATAGTTCACCTTCTTTACTACGACTAGAATATTGTTAACATTAGTTCTAAACTATATCAGCAATAGTTCACCTTCTTTACTAGACTAGAATATTGCTAACACTAGTTCTCAACTATATCAGCAATAGTTCACCTTCTTTACTACGACTAGAATATTGTTAACATTAGTACACAACTATATCAGCCATAGTTCACCTTCTTTACTACGACTAGAATATTGTTAACATTAGTACTCAACTATATCAGCAATAGTCACCTTCAATCCTACGACTAGAATATTGTTAACACTAGTACTCAACTATATCAGCAATAGTTCACCTACTTTCCTACGAATAGAATATTGTTAACACTAGTACTCAACTATATCAGCAATAGTTCACCTACTTTCCTAAGACTAGAATATTGTTAACACTAGTTCTAAACTATATCAGCAATAGTTCACCTTCTTTACTACGACTAGAATATTGTTAACACTAGTTATCAACTATATCAGCAATAGTTCACCTACTTTCCTACGACTAGAATATTGTTAACACTAGTACTCAACTATATCAGCAATAGTTCACCTACTTTCCTACGACTAGAATATTGTTAACATTAGTACTCAACTATATCAGCAATAGTTCACCTTCTTTACTACGACTAGAATATTGTTAACACTAGTACTCAACTATATAAGCAATAGTTCACCTTCTTTACTACGACTGGAATATTGTTAACACTAGTTCTCAACTTTATCAGCAATAGTTCATCTTCTTTACTAGACTAGAATATTGTTAACACTAGTTCTCAACTATATCAGTAATAGTTCACCTATCTATATAAATAATTAATTTGATTATATCAAGACAATACCAACATAACGATATTGGCCCATATAGAGTTTATTTATAACAACATAGCACATGCATACATATAAATAGGCCTACTTAAATATATGTACATAGGCCTACCTACACACATACATAAAACGTAACTGTTTAGATTTACTTACCACAAAGTGACACCATAATGATTAATGAACCAGGAAAGGAATCCTTGATATTATTCAGGTTAAACGAAGGATGAAAACGATTACCTGAACTTACATTGACAATAATGACATTCATGTGAAAATGTGAATTTTCATGCTTTTAATTTTTATCTCTTATATGAAATAAACTGAATAGTCATGCTTTGTACATGTCTTTAGTTTTTTTTACAAAACATCAAGCAAGTTAGACGATACAAACAATTGATTGAACCACAGGCACATGGTCAAAAATATTATTAGTAATTGTTAACTTAGAATTTGCGTTTGTGATAACATATTTTTGTTTTGAAAATATTTTCAATTAAATTTTGGTTTATCAAATCATAGTCTTTAATTACTATACTGGCCTGATAAATTAATTTATCTATATTTATAATACAGGGTGCGACAGAAATATATGACGGTTTTGCAAGTGTAATAACTTTGGTAATTTCGAACAAAAAATTGTTTACATTTTGTCATTAAATTCAGAATATTTTGCCATTGTTATTTCACGCTCCGTCACCCTATAGTTTATTTTAGTTTTGTTTTAAGTCTTGACTCTTCAGCAATAGAATGATCTTTTACTTCCATCTCCTGGCTTAAAGCACACCATATGGCGAAACTTGAAGCTTCCGTACTTAGTAAAAAGGGTTTGCTAAGGTCCGGGTGTACCAAAACTGGTGAAGATCTCAAAATGTCCTTTAGTCGTATTATGGCTTTTTTTAATACCCTATTGTTCAGAAAAAATTTGATCCTTCCTCAATAGGGTAGTTAATGGAGTAGCAATTTTACCGTATCTGTGGACAAATCTTCAATAAAAGTTATTCAATCCTAAGAACGACTGGATTTCTTAGGAATTCTGAGGCGTGGGAAAGTTCCTTATAGGTTCTATTAATTTGTGATAAGTTTTTACTTCTTCTGGCGAAATTAATTGTCCAAGGTTCTCCATTTCAATGGTGGCAAAACGGAATTTCTCTAGTGAGAGCAATAGATTAGCTTGTTTTTAATCTTTCAATGACATTACTTTCTCAGACGTTCTAAAGGTTGGCCAGATTCACCTTGGAAAATTATTTCATCATCTGAATACGTCATTGTCTGTATAGGGCATAGCCTTCTTAAAACCGTATCCACTACCCTTTGAAATGTTGCGGGTGCCCCTTATAGTCCAAAAGGTAAACTTAAATAAATTTAAACCCCATAAGATGTAATAAAATACATTTTAGTTTGGTCTTATTCTCTCACTGAAATAGCATGGCAACCGCTTGTCAGATCTGAAACGGGTGGGGGGAGCATTGCCCGAATCTGTCAATGATTTCTACTCTGTTTGGTAACTGGATAACATCTGTTGTAGTTACTTTACTAAGGGTTTGGTAATCTACACAAAAACCATATATATGTGGGATAACTTCTTATCTTATTTTTTTACGATGACAATCGGTGAGGGCCATGGGTCGTCTTTAGAATCTTGTTGAATTATAAATCCGGAAGCTAGCTGTTCCTCAACCATATTTTGAACTAGTTCTTGCTGACTAAGTGGTGTACGATGCACTCTCTGTGTAATAGGTGGTTAAATCCTTTTTATGGATTCTGTGTTATACAATAGGCGATATCGGTATATTACTGCGCTAGTAAAAGATCCCTTGGTATTCCCTAAAAAACTGGTTTTATTGCTCTTATTTGCTCAGTGGATAAATGCACTAGTTTCGATGAAAAGTCAGTTTTTCCTTTGAAAATATCTTTAACACATATTTGCACTTTTTCCCTTCTCCCCTATATATATATNATATATAGAGAGAGAGAGAGAGAGGTTTCTTAGTGGCTTGTCTAGGAGTCACAAGTGCTGAATTCGTACACTACGCATCGCCTTCTAATTTTGAACTTACGTCACCCTCGATGACGAGATTGTCTCCCCTTGCAAATGTAGTTATTCTACTTTGCGGTGTTTGCAAATCTCGAAGTCAGGTCGGCCAAGGTTACATAAATCTACCAGCACTACATGTTGACCTTTCATCATCACTATATTACTTGTGCTGTGTTTCAGATGTACTTGTTGATTATTTAGTTATCCGTCAGTAAACAGTGTTTCGATTAAGAAATATAGTTTCCCCCTTAAGCCATGCTGGTGATTTAATTGGAACTTTTATGATCTTTCTGGTGCCTAAACACGTCGTCTATGCAACATTCAAATATATTGGACCATGATTTTTTTTGTGTGTGTGTGGCACACATAAGGTCAACTACTCGCTGATGTATAGCCACTTATGTGCTTACGGTATCCTCTTCAGACGTTCTGTTTGAATTACAAAAAAAAAAAAAAATAATCTAAAACTGTAGTATATGTTTTGATACATCTATTATTGCCTAGAACTTTGACAGAAAATTAAGTTCAATAATACCGTCTACTGCAAAGTTTGTCCTGCCTTCTACCATTTGGAATGTGACCTGATAGATTTCATTCCCCTATTCTCAACTCTATTGGTTTTTCACCCAAATTTTACATTTTATGCCTTGACAATTCCGAAATCTCAAACGTAGTTTGGAAAAGGTATGCCGTCCCCAGATTCTTCCGCCATATAATTGAAATTCACAGCTAGCTTAATTCTTGTCTACTGACACTAAGGGTACAATTTTTTTTACTGATGACAGAGTTTCGTGGTTTTGTCAATCCCTTGCTCGTCTCTGTAATTATTCAAATTTTTTTTTACCACACATTGGTTTGCAAAGTGTCGCATTTTCCAGAACCATTACAATGTTTTAAGCGTATAACCCGAATGGGCTGTAAGACGCGATGCTAAATAATAATTATAATACAATATTGTCCTGATTTTCTGGATGCCTATAGCTTCCCCTGGTTATTTGTATAATCACTAGCAACACGCCCTTGCTTTTTACCATTTAGACATCGCTTATCTTTAGTTATATTGAGTATCCTCCAACGTACAATTTTTCCATCTTTTCGGGATCGATGTTCCACCTCCACAAAGTCTACAGTATCTTCTATATCTTCCTAAAATATCTTAGGTTTTTCTAATCTTGTCCATAATCCCAATTCTCTCGAAAGTCCACTAAGGTATGAATCTAATGTTCTTTGATCTGTTTCAAATTTGATTACTCCGTTCATGATAGCGTCTTCCTCTAACTCATAGGTAATTTTATTATTCTTCCCGAGTCTTTGCACCAAGTCTTCCAAATTTTCCCTATGAAAATGTTTACTTTTTGTTGACTTTCCCCTTAAATTGGTCTTTATTCCCCCTTTTTGAATTTATCCACTAAAGCTTGTTTCAGTTTCTCAAAAGTATCTGCTTCTACACAATTAGAGTTAGCCATTGAAAATTCCAAAAATTCTCCACATGGGCGTAATTTAAAGACTGCTTGGCATTCCTCATCTGACCATCTAGATACCACTGATGCTTGTACTGATTCTTAAAAAAAACCCACTGAAATATTTTCATCTATTATACCGTGAAATAAGAGAACAGTAGGCATAAGCGAAAATTTCCTAACAGAATTTGATTTTCTACCACCTCTATTGTTATTAGTTTACCGAGCTTACCGTAACGTTTCATTTTCAGTTTTGACTTTTTCTAATTCCCTAACCCTCAGATCAATAACAGTTTGAAAGTCAACATCTAACCCCATACCTTCAAATAAATCTATGGTTAGTGTGATTAGGAGTTCTTACTTCATTAGCCTTCTCCTCTCAACTAATGCTGTTGTCGGATCACCTCTCCTGGACCCTGGATTGGATTTATACGTCACTCGTTACACACCATGGTTTATAGTTGGCACTTGTATACTCCATTATCGTTAACTAATCGTATTTAAACTATCCGTCTTAATTTTGACACCAATAATCAATATCGTTTCTGATTACCAAATGATCAACACATCTGGAAACCAATTTTGATCATTACCACTTCTGACTACCAAATTTCGCCACTCTCATCGACCCATGAGCTTACGTGTCAGGATGGCCTAGAGGGTTGAGAATTCAACGGTAAATAATTGTGGGGTTCGTTTTGATCTTGTTTATTGAATTATATTAATTACTATACGAGGGTATAAATGTGATGAAGGTCTTAGAAATAGTTGAAAGATTTTATAAAAAGGTCCTCGTTCCGTCAATGTCCCTACTCAGCAGTTCCATACTCTGGCCTATCTTCGGTGTTATAGCTTTAACCGGTGTCGAACCCACTGCTGCCCAGCGTTACGTGGTTGCTATCTAACTTTCTAGATGGGTTGAGGCGTCCACCTTCGTATTGAACAGGGACTCGATCTGTGGGATATTCTCCGCACAAGTTGCGGTAACTTGGTAACCGAGTATGTAGAGCACCTCAAAGTAGCCCCTTAACAACTGGCGTCCTTGCCGGTGCCCCCTCTATTGAAAAGGTCTAAAAATTCGCTGTAATATACCAAAATAGGAGAGGTGTTTCCCCTCGCTACTGGTTTTGCCAATACTCTATGTTACGCAAATTGGCAAAACAATCTTTGTTTTTGAAAACATGACCTGGTACGCGTACGTAGCTGCTGATTCTAAACAATTGACAGTATGAGTTTTCAGGACTACGTCATCCTTGCATGATCTAAATTACCTAAGGTTACAAGCTACGACATTTGTATATTTTTTAACACATCACTCCCAAATCACCAGTTAAAAAAATATATATGGGTAGTGGGGTAGGTAACGTAATGATGAGTTAAATACCCTGCACTCATCATAATACATTGCTAAAAACATCAAGTCTTGTATATTACGGTGGGCAGGACTTGCAGAGCTAACGGTAAATTTTAGAAACTTTTTCATGGTACTGACTGGGAAATCCAATGAGAATTTACCATTGGGAAGATTTAGCCGTAAATGGGAGGATAAAATTAGAATTGAACTTGAAGAGATAGTGTGTACTGAGATGGACTGGATAGTACTAGCTCAAGATAGATATAGGTGGCAGTAACCTTTTGAGTTCCTAATGACTGGGCTACATCTCTCGTAGCCTCTTTTGCGGAAATATTAGCCAGTAAGCCTACAATTGTACCTTTGCCCAGGAGATGCCCAAATATACAGTAATACTTCTAGATTCTACCAGTGAAGGCTCTTTCCATGTCCCGATGATATGAGGTGATGGTGATAGTAAAGATGAGGGTGTGAAATCTGTGTAAACTCTTAAACCTAACTTGCCTTACTATAATCAAACTCTGGTAACCATTGGGATAATAATTCCCCTTTCACAATAATTACCCATTGTATCCACTAGGGATCGATCTCTGGAAACCTAGGTTTGTGGCCAGGTGTACTGACCACTATACCACGAATCCTGTTCCCAATCAAAAGAAAGACAGTAACTTAAAATGATTCGTTCAGACAACTTGGTTACACTAGACTGAATAGTGACAGGACTTAGGAGGGTTGTGAGACGCCACTGGTCTGCATCTAACCAATCCAAGCCTCTCACTGGTCGTTTGTCTCGGTTTCAGCCTCATACATCATCCCCTGCGCTCGAGATGACCCACAGCTTAACGCATGTGCGTTGAAGAACGCGAGGAAGGCGTTACCCCACTTTATAAATGGTAAGTTTAGCTAGTTTAACCTTGACACCCTTTGGATTTAACAGTTACTCTAATCCATGGCGTTGCATTAAGGAATGTTCTAGTAATGATACAACTTTCAGTTGGTGGACATAACGGGTCTTAACCCTAAACCTGAGGTAAGTCACATAACCATGAACAAATTGCAAAAATTAACATTTTATGTAAGTTATAATGTCCCTATCCTGATCTTTACATACTAGCTATGGCATCCCGTTAGGAAATTTGACAGGCAAACTGACTGAGGGCGCCCATGTAGGTTTTCCAAATGAGGGGCAGATTGGTGTCCCATCTGCCGGGGCTGTGACACTGCCCTCCCCCTCCCCCCCCAACCTCCTTATCGAGAGAAATTTTCAGGAATTTAACCTTGTATGAGGGAATTTTAGAGCATTTGAACATAATTCTGAATTAATTATATGAGTTTCAAGAGCCAATTTGAAAAAAAAAAGTTTAAGAAAAATTAACAAAAGTTAAAATTTAGTTGTGCAGCAGTTTAATCCATTGAAAAGAAATATATTTTTACACAAGTTTATTGGAAAGAAAAAAACGAAAAGAAAGTTGTTGAACAGAGAATGTGGGTGGATCCACATTTTATATTATTTTTATCTTTGTTGATTCGGATAATGCGGATTCAAAATTGTTAGTAACAAATTGTATCCAAATCACAAATGAAAATTTAAAAAAAAGAAAGTTAATATTGCAGAGGAATAGGTGGGGGCTGGAGTCCCCTTTATCACCCATTTATGGTCGCCTATGAAACTGACTAAAATGTCCGAAGTCTGAAGGATATTTTTAAAATACAATGTGCTATGTAAATACATAATATTGAAACCTTGGGGGAATTTTTTTTATCATTGGTTTAATTTTTTTTAATATCATTCGTATTTAAAAAAAATTAATCAAATAAACAAAACTTATTTTTGATGTAGTAGGTAAATTAAACTATTTCTATTCTGGGTAGAAAGTACTTAAGTAAGTAAAATATCAAAAGATTTGAATCGATACTTAAATACCTGTTATTGAAAGAAAAGTATCGATACTGGTATAGTATCAGTAGTATCGGAATATCCCTCAGAACAAGCCCGTAAAATTTAGACATTCTGAACCATGTAGAATGGATCCTTTTTGTTATATTTGATTCTATTATACTAAATTAAAATCCAAACGAAATTAAGGGGAAAAGGGGATAGGATTAAGAAGAGTTATTTTGTAGAGTGACATTTATAATGAACTCTTGACACTTTTTCAGGTGATAAGAAGTACAATGTTCCACCATTGGAGCCTTTTAAAATACCAGAACTAAGAGTGAACCCAGATGGTGACAATCAGGCTGTTGGATTTTCTGTTTTAATCAAAAACTGTACCGTCTATGGTGTCAAGAATGTGCACATTGATGATATTAAGTAAGTAAAAGGGGTTTGCCAAAATATTTCTGTAATGGCAGATTTTTGCATTACTTTGTGAAGAAATAGGAATCATTTACAACAGTTTATTGTCTCACACTGAAGTCAGATGGTTAACTCGAGGTAGAACTCTTACAAAATTGTTTGAACTTAAACAGGGAGCTTCCGTTTTTTTATTACGAACCGTCCCTTTCACAAAGCAAAGTGCATGCAAGGTCAAATGTGGCTCCTGGCCTTGGCCTATTTAGCAGACATTTTCTCATAAATGAAAAGTTTAATTCTATTTCTTCAAGGGTCGAATACTAACGTTTTTATTGTGCAAGACCGTATAGAATCGTTCATTTTAAAAAAAAATCTTTGGGAAACATGTTTGATTAACAATCGAACTGTGTGCTATGATACCCTTCACGACTTTATAGTAGAAAATCCGCTTTCTTTGCACGAAAATATTAATACCAGGGTTATAAAACACTCGAAGGGAATTGGTAAAACCTTCAGAGAATATTTCCCAGCTATGTCCAATAGAAACAATTGAATTAGGCAATCCCCTAGAAGATACAACAGTTTTGTAATCCTCCACATAAAGTGTGAGTGAAAATGAGCAGCCCCTTGATATTTCCACTTATTTTGAACTAAAAAAAGCTATAAATATTTGCTAATAATTGGTTTCTGGTTAAGTTTAAAGGATTACTTAAAGAATAAATACAGAAACAGGCTCAGTACTGTATATATCAATAAATAAATGTGCGACCATTTAACAATATACACATAATTATAATTCTTAACATAAAAGTGATCTTATTGTACAAAATATGTCTATGTCAAATATAATAAAGCAACAAGACCCTACTGAAATGAAATGCCAGCTGTACTTTTATTATTTCTTGCTTGGCGCGCTTTAAACAAAGATTTACAAATCGGCACCAACAAAACCTGAGATAAAGTATTCATTAGTTTGTCAAAAAAAAAACGGTACCTGTACTAAGATTAAATTTCAAAGTTTCCATAGTGACCTAAGGCCGTATGCAAGAACTTGACCAAGTGGATGCTAAGTGGACACTATCGTGGGTTTGCTTACGTCATCATAGGATAAAATGTGGACCTATATTGTGTTCGGGACTACACTATCGGCCCACTAAGCATTCATTAGAGTTCTTGCATACCGCCTTTAGACTCATCCTAAGGCACTATGAAGGTTAATTTGTGACGAGTTTAGTTTAGTTTAGTTTATAAACATAACCTAAAACGATTGAGATTTAATGGTTTCTTGACATAATTCTTGGTTCTACTCATATTTTAGAAAGAGTTATAGTAATTCTGTTATCATCTATATAAATATATTTATTATATTATTTGTGTTACCTGTTTGAGCCCAAATGTTTAGTTTTCCTTCATCCAATCTCTATCAAGGAAATGTTCATATTATGTCATGTCTTCCTTTATGTTTTCATATCGATTTTAACATTCCAGATTACAACAAAACTTTTTTAATATTGTGAATCTTTTTACTTGATTCATTGTATCGAAATTAGTATAATTAGACACAGTTTAAATATGTCTGGAACATCAATAAGCCATTAGTGATACGAGTTTCAGCAATCACCTTCGTGTATATTTTTCAAGATCCTGTTACTACCGGTGTCCCATGCATCATTGCATTGTGCCTATAACCACCTAAATAACTATAAATTCTTTTTATTATTTAAACTGTATTTGTTGACAGATTTGACTTTAAAACGAAACACGCGGAATACTATCTGAGGTTTCCTTTGTTGGAGACTATTTCCACATATAACATCACTGGCAGAATATTGATTCTTCCCATTTTTGGAAATGGGCTAAGCAACATTACATTTGGTGAGTTTTTAATTTAGGAGAGTATTTTGGGTCCAAGAACTGGTCTATCTTAGCCTCTCCTCCATATATCAAACCTTATGTTTAATAT
Source organism: Timema shepardi (assembly GCA_902151425.1). NCBI lineage: Eukaryota > Metazoa > Arthropoda > Insecta > Phasmatodea > Timematidae > Timema > Timema shepardi. Next base: position 24,052 of record CABFVX010007714.1, read on the forward strand.
TTATTAAATATATAACTAGGCACAACTCAAAAGTTGTCTTCAGTATTCTCCCTTCAGCTTGTTCCGAAACGCTTGGTCGATAACCCTTGGTCACAGACAAATAATATACCAGACACTCAATATCTATGTTAAAATGGTTGCGCTCCTTTTGACAGCTTGAGTCTTTCAACACTAGGATTGCTGCGGTTAGTCCTATCATCACCCAGCAGTGACACTAGCGTAGCCCAGTGTCGAAGGACTCAAGCTGGCAAAAGGAGCGCAGCGAAACCCTCGTAAGGTTGAGAGTCTGTTTCTTTCTTGCCTGTGCCCTTACTACAAGCCTGTTGCTAATTCTATCTTGAAAACTCTCCCAGTGATATAATTCACCCTCCTAATCCTCTTCCTTTAGGCCAGCTATATCCGGCAGTGGTACAGTGTAAGGATAAATTATGAGACTTAAAAATTAAGTATCAGTAAGTTACGAAGTAATCCTACCCTTTTGTTAAGACAGCAAAGCGACATGTTTTAGAGACCTAACAAGACATGTCTTCTTAAGATTTTATTATCTAGGTAGTTATATTTCTTCGCTTGAGACTAGTTTGATTTGTTTACTTGGTAAGATGTTTATTTTATTAGTAGTACACTTACAAACAATTATTAACTGCCATATAGGCAGTGCTAGAGATGTAATTTTATAAAAGAAGTGAATATGCATTGGCATAGAGAAGGAATAGAGAAATATACAATGAGATAATGTGTGTGTGGGGGGGGGGGGGGCTAAC
>CABFVX010007715.1:0-28963 GCA_902151425.1 Timema shepardi
TTCACAAGATGTCTTGTCAGAGGTGAAGGAAGGGTTTGGTGATCAGATAAATCTGTGCCGGGACCGAGGATTGAACCCCGGCCGTTGTGACTACTGATATGATTGTTTCACTCCCTTGTACTTGTTAAACCAATTATAATTTATTGAAAAGTTTTAAGCCCTAGGATGAAAAGATGCTCCGATTTTATTTATTTAATTACTCCGCCTCGGTGGCGTAGTTGGCTAACGCGTTAGTCGTGTTGATTTGCTCGACTGTTGAGGACGGGGAGATCGAGGTTCGAATCTCGGTCGGGTGAACTGGGGGTGGTTTTTCCTAAAATGGTTTTCCACTCTCCCTCCACGCAAATGAGGGTTCACTTCCGCTAATTCAACCTTTCCAATTCCTAATTCATTAGAGTAATTAGTATTTAAAGCGTATAAGCCGAACGGGTAATAAGACGTGGCGCTAAATATTATTATTTATTTAATTCAAAGTTAATATAACTTATAAGTTAATACAACTTACAAGCTACAACTTATATGTTAGTATAACTAATTATCGGTAAACTTACCTGTCATTTAAATAAAGTTGATTTATCTTATGTAAACATATTAATGTGTAAGCCCAACAACACTTTTAATTACTATATATTAATGCAAATATATTTTCGTTTCATTATCAAACTAGTAATTTTTTTAGTATTATATCTTGCTACACGCAAAGGCTATACGCATATTAACTAATTAAGCCAATGAGTTAAGTATGAGTAAGTTTGAATTTAGAGGAAATGTACCCGAATTTGCGTGGAGGGAAAGTGGAAAACAATTTTTCAGTACACCCAGCTAGGATTAGAACCTAGATCTCCCCATCATCGGCAGTATAGTACAACATGAGAGTCACGCCTTAGACCATGTGGCCACCTAAGCAGGTAATTTTATTTTAAATTATCTCAAGTTTGCTAAATGAATGTAGGCTACAATCAGTTTACCCTGAAAGTTACCAGTCTTACCCTCGATAGGGCCATATTGTAATCCATCAAGATAAGGCTGGTACATTTCAAGGTCAACGGAGTGTGCATGCGTTTAACAAAGCATTACCAGCCTCGGTGGTCGAATGGTCTAATGCGTCACTTTCATGCTGGACTCGGTTGTGGATGACGGGTAGGTCGGAGTTAGAATCTCTGCTGGGCATACTGAGCGTGTTGATTACACTCTCCCTCCATGCAAATCTGGGTACATTTCCTAAAAAATAGTAACTCTCATCCCTATACTATCCGCGTATATATGCGGACAGCCAGGACGGGTGGTAGGATGAACATAAACACAATACCAAAACACTTTGTATGGTTGTCAACAAAGAGACCAGATTATTTTAGCTAAATATTTTTTTATAAAAATATATGTTTTGTTTTGAATCTTACTACCCGCCCTAGCTATCCACATTCCATTACTTTTTTTTAGTAACTACCACGTCTTACTATCCGTTTGGTTTATAAGCCTATGTATCACTTGTACTAATGTGTTAGGGACTAGCAGGATTATATTTAGAGGAAGTGTACCCGCATTTGCTTGGAGGGAGTGGGGGAAATCATTTAAGAGAAACTCTCTTCAGTACACTAGACCGGGATTCGAACAGCTATCTCCTTATCAATAGCAGTTTAGTCTAATTGGCCACCGAAATGGATTTCATTTCTCTAGTGGGGTAAAAATAAGTAATCTTGAACCGATATAAAATGAATTCGCATTTGCCTGAGGAGAGAGTGGGAAGTTACTATCAGTACACCTGCTTGGGATAGGAACTCCAACCTCTCCTTCGCTAAGAAACCAGGCTAGACGGGCTGATGTTTAGTTCGTCTACCACCGATGTGTGTTAATAGTGAGCTACAACTGCCTTGGATTTGGTCTGTTCTTGTCCCAAGTCCGGTGCTTAGACCCTCCCCCTCACTGAATACTTCAATGCTTACCCTCTCGGACCATTTGAGCTTCCGTCATCTCTCTAGTTCTGACTTCTCAGTTTCCACCGCCCGCCCCATTTTCACCAAACCTCCCCTCTTCTTCAACCCCTCTTTACTCCCCAGAATCGTTTGAATATTAAATAAGCACGATTTTTAAATGGAGCGGAGCTAGATTGTGTTCTATTCGCACAATTACGCCGTATTACTTTTCATGACACGATGACCTCATAATTTACTTTAGTCAACTGCATTGGATTGGACAATATTTGATGTCTTCTGGACACCCTTTTTATGAAATTAAATTACGATCATGCACATTTTACTGAGTAAGAAACATATTGGTGGACCCACGTCCTACGGGCTAAGGCGTCATCAGACTCTCATTTGATTTTCCGGTGACAATTTCTGTGTTAGTATATCAGCTAGTTGTACTAACGGTGTTTTTGTATAAATTATTTCCACCACTTTTCCTACAACTATGGGCAATTTCCTCTCACTTATAACTTATAATTTCCTTCCCCCTTACCATGTTTAAAGGTGGAACTACGGACATGGAGTCAACCTCCGTGGATCTTGGTGTAAAGTGCTAGCCATAGGACCCGATAGTCATGGGTTCAAAACCAGTTGGGGTTGACGGATTTTTCTTGAGCGTTAAAAACCCGTAGCTCAATTTCCTTCAGTTGGGAAGTATAGCCGCCAGTCCTATGTAGATTGTGACATGCAAAAGAAACCTGGAAGTTATGGGAAAATACTTTTCACGGCAAAATTTCTGAGCCCTTTCGTTCTAGTTCATAGAAATTCTCGTATGCTGATGCAATCAGTAGGTTCAGAAAGTACACGTTAAATACCTTAAATAAATAAGAAAAAAAATACATGGCTTTAAAAAAATCAAGCGTGTGAAACTGCAAGGCCATATCCAGCCAATAATTTCAGAGGAGGTTTGATGGGAACACCCCCTAATCACCGGAAGCTAGAAAAAATTATAAATGATAAACAAATCTAGACGCTATTAGAAGTGTTTTTCATGATAACATAACCTCCTAACTGCTGGAGGATAAGACACATTATAAATATTAAGCACCTCTGAAAGCTACCTGAAAGTTTTTTTTGACAACATAACCCACTAACTCCTGGAGGCTTGTACAAATTATAAATATTAAACACCTCTAGAAGCTATCTCCGGGATATACGATCCGTTAAAATATCCATGGAGAGTGAATAATAGGAATAGACATGTTGGAAAGTATTAAAATGTTCCATAAATATAAACAATTTGAAAATTCATTAAAAATTTAAGCTTACAATAAGTCTCACAAATCAACTAATTATCCACTGAACTATTCATAAGAATGAAATTCCCACCTCTCTTGGTTAGCGGACACATTTGAGCAACTGCGGTGGGAGCTTCGCCGGTGTAGTTGGATGTTTGGGCATAGCTTTCCTCCTCGTGACATAGAAACATACATTTTGTAATGTTTTGTTTTACAATGTTCAGCCGTAGATCTGAGGTTTCACTAGATAATGAATGGTTATTAGTGGCTGTTTGCCGATGTTTTCTCTGGCCTTCTGTTTGGCAGCAGCATTTACTATTTGTCGTTCTAGTGGACGCTCATCATAAGACCCATGATTGTAGTGGTCATTATTCTCTGTTATGACCCTACCATCAGACTTGCCTAAGAAACCTTGGACACTTAGTTGCAAACAATAAGCCAAGATCAGGTAAAAAAAAAGAGATTAAAACTCACCCATTGTGTTTATATGCTCCACACTTTATGTTAGCGTACTGCTACTTATTTTCAGCGGTCGATAAATCGCAATATTCATTAAATTTAGAATTCTTCAAAAGAAGAACGTTTTTTCCATCTTGGCATTTATGTTACACATACACAATTATACTATTGTGATATGAAAAGTTGGGGACGAGCCGGGTTCTTGGAAAAGTAAAACATTTGCAACTTCGGGACGAGTCGTGTTATCTAGTTCTACGAATCTCTTTATCTGGTATGGGCCGTGTGAACCCCGAGCAATTCTAAACACGTCTAGAAGCTCTCTGAAGTGCTCTTTATGGAAACACAGCTCTTAATATGTACTTGTACATTAATTTTGATATTGTTTGAACCATAAATAAAGCCATATATATTTGGTTCATAAAATTTGGGGGGAGGGGGTTTAAACTACCAAACTCCCGCCCCTTGACTACAACCTTGATGTGAAATACTTTGAAACATAACCATAGATATCACTTTCAAAACATTTTGTTGATGAGTCTTCTCTCTTAATTCATTTGGCTGACTGAAGGTGGGTCTAAGATAGTAGGACGAGAAACAAATATTTCCAGAACATTATAGCTTTAACCAACTGGAGGGAGACTACACCGTGGGAAAACTACCCTCGTAGAAACTGAATGAATCGGACATTTTGTTTCGTTGCAGAAAAAAAACACCCTTACTTTCACTCAACATTATCGGGATCCAAAGATAAATTATTTTAAGAAATATTCTCAAATTATTTGAAGAAATCTTTTTAGAGATTCCCGTCCAAAATAACAACGAGGTGAATATATTTAGTTTTGTTACTTTTCTCTTAACCTTTTTTCAGTCTTTCTCCCGCCCCCTTAATTATTTTTTTATCTTTAAGCCTATCTATTTCCTTTCACACACACGCACACACATTCATCAAAATAAACACATATCACACAATAACACATAAAAAATTCACACCCACTGTAGCATGTCAATCATACAGATTGGACAGCTACAATTAAAAATCAATATTTATATAATTTACGCAAGAAAGAAACTATGTTAATTGTATCTACCTCGAAGTTTATTTTCTCTGACTAGATGCAGTCTAATAAAATTACGTATCTCCCTACATTCAAACACGTGGTTGGTCCAAAATATCGTTATTTAATAAATACTGTACTAGATATCAGAGAAGAGGATTAATATTATCGTATTTATGAAAAAAAGACCTTAACGCATACCCTTTCTCGTTGGATAATGTCGGATAAACTTACATACGCTTGTCATGCTGCCTACAGAAATATATAGTAAAATACATCTATATCACAAATTCTCATAAAACTATTAACTGATCCTAAATAATATAATCACACCAGAGATATTTAAATAAGAAGCTGCCTTGACATCCACTCACCCAGTCAAGATGTTATTCTATTCATAGGGCCACTAATTTGAAACACAATTGTTCAATAATGGCTGCCACACGTGCTCACGTGCTATCATCACTAGATCCATTGAAGAGAAGAAATGTATACGGTCGTCGACGCACTGACCTTCTGCTCAGAGAATTTTAACGGCGAACAAAGGAAACTTGCCCCTCCTCCCTTTTTCCCCGCAAGTGGTTTTCTATTGTTAATTGCTTTTTCTCTTTTCTCCCCGCCTTCGTTCATCCTTCTCCTTGTCTACATTTCTGAATTTATCACTTTCTCTACTTTATTACTTTCTTATCAGGTTGAGACTATATAAGAAGCTGCTCACAGTTTCAAGGTACCGACCCGTTCTACAGCGCCGAGCGTCGATTGAGGAAACTCTGCACCTTCTGTAACGAAGAAGAGTGACATCCATGGTGCTTGGGTCGTCAGATCCACCACCCCGCTTGCTAGGACGTCATGCCTAGGGTATTTAAATATCCTGCTGCCGTCGTCAAGTCCTTACGACTTGGGGTCTAGTTTTTTGTTTAAAAAACTAGACAATGTAGTTCTAGATTTAAATTTAATATTTTCTCTGAAGAAGCTTATTTTGTTTTAAAATGATGTCAAATGGGTAGTTAATCCATTTAAAGTTTTAGTTAGTTTCAAGATGGGGGATCTTTCAGTGGATTATTTAAATATGGTGTCTTGTAGTCTGAAGGACAAGTCCGGTTCTAGTGACTTAGTAAGTCAATTCCTGGCCGCTTTTTATGTGTCCTTATAATAATGTCTTTACATTATGAGCCTCTGGCTTAGAAAGTTATAATGTCTTAGTTTTTGACTTATAAAAAACTTCCGCAAGTTCCATTAGTCTTTTTGAGTCAAAATTTTATCATTAGGCCTTATACGTCGTGAGCATCAGTTCAATTTATGGATGGCTACCACCAGGTTGTCTGTTTACTTTTTCTTATCACAGTTCAGTTAATTGATATCAATATTTTGGGTTGGTCAAGTAGTTACGCTTCACCTACATTATTAGTTTGGGTGCGCAATCCAGGGAATTGCTCTAGAGTCATAGTGGGGTTCGCGCAAATAATACCCTTTTTCTTTTGCCTTTTAATTGACTCCCATTGTTTGAGTTGCTCTCAATGTACTTGCTATTAGAACTTTATGTATTATTGCAGGATCTGGCAGTACCAAAGAGGAATATGACCGGCCATAGTACCCTATTGTTGACACCTGTTTCATAGTCATCTACTGCTGTTAAAAAACAGATCTTCCTGAATATCCTAAATGCTTAATGGATATTATTATGAAAGCCCAACCAAGCAAAATTGTACAATGTTACATGCATATCTTGTTCACTATCTTTGTTAGTAGTTATATAATTGTTCTTCCTTTTTAGAAATACTTCTAATTGTGGCCTGGAAACTGCACTGTCCTTGTAGCCACTGTCAATACTTCACTATTCTCAAGCCTAACTGTTTTAATCAAACTTCAAATGTATTACTTTCAATATTATTGTAAGTTCTTAATTTTTGTTATATCTGTTTTAAATAATAAATTTATATGTCGTTAAACATAATTCTTTTTATATAAATTGTATAACCAGTAGAGGTATAATGGTTCACACCAAAGCACACACATTATTTCACACACACACCAATAAATTCCTAAGAACACACTTTCACACAAACACATTAATACACACACCACCGAATACATTCAAACTCAGATAAGCAACTACACATGTATACACCCAGCACCACAGAAACACACAGAAACACACACAAACACACACAAGCACATACTCTGCCCCTCTCCACACTGTCTCAAACAAACAACGACTCAATGAATTAGCAAAGTTTGAATTTACAATGTAATTGCAATGCAATAAAGCAGACTAGGCTAAGTCTTGTCACCGGTCCAGCGGCTACAGCAATACTAGACTACACTAGCATTTTAATATCTAGATTTAAATTACAGATTTTGGAACAAGGATGGAGTTTTTTTTATTGAACAAGGCTGGAGCATTTTGGAACCAAGCTGGTGATTTCTTTTTAAAAGGTTGAAACTTGATGAAACAAGACTAGATCATAATGGAACAGGGTTGTAGCTTTATGGAACAGTGCTGGAGATTTATGGAACGAGCTTGGGATATGATAGAACAAAACAGTGTATAATGGAACAGGGCTGTAGCTTTATGGATCAGTGCTGGAGATTTATGGAACAGTGCTGGTGATTTATGGAACGAGCTTGGAATATGATAAAACAAGAACTGTGTATATTGGAACAGGGCTGTAGCTTTATGGAACAGTGCCGGAAACTTATGGAACATATTTGTAACTTTATAGAACAAGAACTTGGTGGAGCAATAAGAAACAAGGTTTTAGACTTATTAAACCAGATGAAATAGGGCTGAAACATTAGGCTAGAATTTAACGTAACAAATCTGATGGAACTAGGCTGGAGATGTATATAATTAGTGTATAACTTCCGCATTTGCGTAGAGGGAGAGTGGAAAACCATTTAGGAAAAAACACCCACAGTTCACCCGACCGAGATTCGAACCTCGATCTCCCCGTCCTCAGCAGTCGAGCTCAACACGACAAGCGTGTTAGCCAAATACGCCACCGAGGCGGGCTTGGCTTTGAAGAATTATAAGATATCAATGTGCTAATAATATAATCGAAGTTTCAAGTAGCTCTAAATCACGTTCAGTAGAAGGAAAGAGAACCAACCACCTTCATAATTCATTTTTACTCCTTGGTGGAGTGGGAAGGGGTGGTGGTGGGTGGGGGGGAGGGGGAGAGTGTGCACGAGATTGCAAAATTTAGGAGGCAGAGAATGAAATAGAATAAATATGAATTCAAGAGATAAAAATTCGAAGAATGTAAATAACAGTTAAGATTTTAATTTAAATTATGATTCAACTCTCTTAAATCCCGCTTTCTCTGAATAAAGCTAGTACTAATTTCGACAATTGATGTAAAATATAGCTTATATTGTTGACGTTAATTTATAGGATGCCAAAACACTTCATCTTACAGCACGAGACATGAACGACTGTATTAATAGATGAATCACTAATGATCTAACGTGGCGAGGTCCTGTTTTAACTAGACTGTTTGGTATTTCGCTTGTGCGAAATCAATATGTTGCGCGAATTATGTGAAACACGCTAACCAATTTTAATGAAATTTTACATCGGCATTCTTTGAACCTAGGACACTGACAAGATATACATCAGACCCACAGCCTACGTGTTAAAATGGCTGCTCTCATTGTGAGAGCTTGAGACCCTCAACACGGGGATCGCTTCATGCAGTCCCGAGTGAAAACATCGCTACTAACCAGGAATATTAAAAAAAAGTTCCCTTTAATAATGATTTTACTAAAGAAAATACAAAAAATTGCCTTCTAGTGTCAATAAATCGGCTTTAACAAAGCTAAATTCAGGTAGCGGCCCGACCCCTTTCCAGAAAAAAAAACTCCCCAAACGAGCCTTCTCAGACTACAATTTACAAAGAAAACTTAAAATACAATGGTATTTTTTTTGTTCAAGTGAATTGTCTAGCTATAAACAATTGGAAGGGGGTGAGGAGATAAGTTGGGTTAAGGGGGAATAGCTGACACCTGAACTATTGTGTTTAGACCACCAATGATAAATTATGAAAGTTGTTTCGCTTGGTTCACTTTGGTTGTTATCACTGAGAACTGAAACTAGCACTCCCCAGTGCTCAAGAACTCAACCTGACTCAAGGAACACAATGGAACTACCGTGAGGCCGAGTGTTTGGTGTATACCTTGTCTGTGAACAAGGACTCAACCTGACTTAAGGAACACAGTGGAACTCCCGTGAGGCCGAGTGTCTGGTGTATACCTTGTCTGTGAACAAGGACTCAACCTGACTTAAGGAACACAGTGGAACTCCCGTGAGGCCGAGTGTCTGGTGTATACCTTGTCTGTGAACAACGGCAAACGACTAAAGTGTGTCTTTATTTCCTTATGATTGAACATTTGGAGCACTTTTATAAAATACAAACATGTACTGTAGTGCTCAACATTGGTACAGTCTTACAATATAGTACAGGTGTTGAGAATACCAACTTGACAGCTGCACATCACATAATCTGGCATATGAATATGTGACGATAGATCTAGTAGAGTTTTCTATCTGTAGGATATGTCCATTCATGAGAAAATGGAGATGTATTTGACTTTGGGGTCTGGCTATTTGTTTACCAGACGGCTCTCAATATGTGTTTCATTTAATAATTCATACAAAGTTTTTTTTATTATTATCGTGACCTACTAACCAATTCAGGTTATACGCATATATGATAAATACCCTAATGAGGTAAGATTAAGGAAGAAAACCGTTTTGAATAGATAAACCGCCCGCGTTTGCGTGAAAGGACAGGGGGTAACCATTTAGGGGGGAAAATAACCCCTTAGCAAACCTGAGCTGGATTCGAACTCTGATTTCCCCGTCTTTAGCAGGCTAGTCTAGCACGAAACAATTGATCAAGCATCTAAGGCATATTAAAAAAAAAGGGTATTTATTGCGATAATTACCTCTTTAAACTACATGAACAATAATCTTTTCTCCATAAAGATAATTTATCTTTGTACTTAGTATTCACTTTTACATCCTCATGTCAAGAGAAAGTATTGAGATCGCAAACATTTCTTACCTCGGGATTATGACAACTCTTTACGTTTTATGTGAACCTAAAAGAAATTAAAAAAATAAAATTCTGTCTATCTGTCTATCCTTGGCCACAAATCAAGATCAATTAGATGGATTTTGTTTAAACGTGACGATTAGATAATTATAGTTGAATACCTTGGGACAGTTTATTTATTTTTACCCTGGAACACAAATTAAAGTCATTTTACTACTGAGCGATATTTTCGAATTCAAAATTTTTCGAAAATGGCTTTATTTAATTTAGAATTGATATCTAGAGTTCTAGGGGTCTTAAACCACGCCCAGTCCGATTTAAGTCAAGAAGGCTATATTGGTGCTCCCGTTCAATTATTTAAACAGGAGTATTGTATTAACAGTAGTACGGAATATTGAGCTGCGCGACCAATTGGTCTTTAACTATACAAACAGTAAGAAATATATATACAAACAGTAAGAAATATATATAGTTCCGTATTTTTAACAGATACTACGAATCCTCAAATAAATCCAGGCTTGCTTTAGTTTCGTAATTTTACAGATAACATAAATCTCCAAAACAATCCAGACTGGATTTAGTTTTGCATTTTTACAGATAATATAAATCTCCAAAACAATCTAGACTTTCTGTAGTTCTGTAATTTTACAAATCGTATAAATCTTCAATATAATCTAGATTGACTGTAGTTCCATAATTTTACAGATATTGTAGCATTTATTGGAAATAAACTACAAAAGCGTACGAAGAGTAATGCAAGTAAACTCTCCTTAGGCCCTATTCAGCTGCTTCAACTCACTATGTCCTCCCCGCACAAGATCACAACAACATGCCTCTATGAAATTCACCGAGCGACTAAAAGAGGAAATATCATGCAAGACTGAACAGTGCTGTATCTCGAGGCGTGGTGAGAAATGTGTGGTGCGCGTGCGCAAGACTGTGATGTTATGTTGGAACGTGTGGCCTAGAATGATCTTCTAGCTCCTACGAGGTTCCACTGGTATCTATCTATCGCCTCCCTCTCTTCTTTGTTTTGTTTTGACCGTTATTTGTTTGCTCCCCTTCCTCCCTTTCAGAGCTAGAATAAGAGATCAGCTGAGATCAGCACGTTGAAGGATGAAGATTTTACTTCTAGAAGATGTGCGTCCAGCACAGGCGTAGATTGTGGTGAAGGCCAAGTCTGGGATGAGGAGCGAAGCCAGAGTGGTCCATGCCAACAAAGGGGGTGGTCATAGAGTTGGGGTGGTGGGAGACCACGAGAAGCACAATCAGCAGGGTTGTGAGTCGATGAAATGTGAGACCATATGTAAGGTGGGGCCCATTCTTGAATTTTTCCAATGCGATTAGCAATGGACACCTTCAAGTGTTTGGATCCATGACAGAACAATGGACGAATCACACCATGAAGTGGGAAATTCTATGTGGTACTGGTAAGAAAGACGAGAGATGCAATATTGCTGGAGTTTGGTAAGAAAAAAATTCTAGGTAGACAACGGTGGTGTATCCTTGTGTTGCACCCTCTCTATGTCCTCATACTACCCAACCAGTGAAAAGTAATAAAAGGGAGAGGATGAACTTAACATACAAGATAAATGGAAATTATAAAAATAAGTAAATTCAACAATGAGCAATTTATTCAATTGAAAGACAAAGCACAGTTAACAGTACAGTATATCTTAATGAGTTCTGTTGGAAATTATACTCGAGGTAAATAACTTTACATAATTAAAGTTGCGCAAATGTTTTAACCAAAGGAAACATGAAATCCATCATAATATTGATAAACCAGTCTATATGAGACAATACCACAGCGTATACATTTAAATGCGATACAAAAATATAAGGGCCTAATAGGCACCTTTATATGGTTACAAAGGTTTCGTAATTAACAGAAAACGATATTATAAAGTAATTTAAATTTGATGACTACACTACAGTGTTTACAAAACGTGAGGGTTTGACTACCAGACCTAAGACAAACTCCCACGGGACTATCCGATCTGACAGAGAATAAGGTACACACAAATTGACCAAACTTTAGCTGTTCAAACAGAACTTACGTTACAAAAGATTAAAGTCATCCTAATTCAAATTCCAATAAAAAGTTACTTCACGTTACGTTAATTCAAACCATAATTTTAAATATGAAAAGTTACTTTAAAACAACGGGAATACGCTACAATTCGAAACAATTAAATATTAACATGTCAACTTCTAATCAGCCCGTAACTGGGGATATTTACGAGAATAAATACAAAAGTACAATTCCAGCACCCGAGCGGCGAAATTTTAAAAATAGAGTATTTAAATTAAATTGACGATTAAAATACGTTAGATTTTGAAACTGAATATTGTATGTAAAAAGTTTATAGTTGATCAAGAAGTTAGATTTCATAGCTCCACTCGTCTAAGCGACGATTTTGATACATTTTACAAGTAATTCTCCAGCCATTGTCCAGGTCCATGACAATGGTCTTTCGTCGATCGTTGATCGTAGAATAGTCAATAATGGCAAGCTTGCACAGCCATTATATAGCGATTTCGTTGTTTAGGTAGGGAGGTGGGAGTACACAAAACACATGCATGATGACGTCAACGATGCCTTGAAACAGTCACGTAGACCATTGTTGATTCCACTCGCTCCATCGGAATAATCCGTGAATATCTCCAATCACTTGATGTTTTGAAGGAGGTTCCTCTAGCATCCGTCAGAGGTCAGAAACATAATTGTCGTATAGTTGAGGTTGATAGTTCTTGGCTCATTTCACGCTAGTACAGTCGGAGTGCCGGGACGCATGTTGACCCACTGGATCTCCCTCGACCCACTCACCAGTATAGGATTCCAGGTGCCGGCCAGCCTTGCAGGATTCTATTGTGAGCAGAATTAGTGTTGTAAGTACATGAACAAATTAATACTTAGAATTTGATCCAGTAATGAAATATATTGTGCCACCTCATTTTTATTATGTCTTCTTAGCATACAAAAACTACAACAGAGAAACATACTATTGTAGGGATACTAATGGAGTTGAACTTATATTGGAGCGGGTAGTATGCTTTGATGCGATACATCTATTTACGTTAGTATTGGGCGGGGTCCAGTTGATAACATTATACCACGTAATGTTACACTTGTTCGGAGGCATCTGAGAATCCATGAAACTGTATATTTCTTGATTGAGACAGTGAGAGAGCGTGGCACTGTAACTTGTTGGTGCGAGATTATTTCCTTGAGAAAGACTTTTCAAAGCGTAGCAACTTCACTTGGAAGGAGTGCGTCCCATTGAAGTCCAAGATTCCATAAATATCGGAGAAGAGATTTCGCCCAAAATACAATGGGAGTTAGCCAACCACAAGCATAATATATTTGTGCAACGATTGAGAGGACATTGAGCTTAGTGGGTACAGTCTCCACGATATTCATATTGTAAGAAAATATATCAGATCCTGCACCCACAGGAGACCCAGAATGCTAACATAAGGTTGTTCTTGGGTGTGAAAGTAAAAAGGTCTTTCTCTGTGTTCATCTGGCACGGAGTTCAGAAGCAGTGGTGAATCGCTGGAACATTTCCCAAGCTCAAAACCCCCTTCTAAGAGTAGCGTAGTGAGTTCTGTTTGTAAGCTGTGTGCATCTTCAACCGTATCCTATCCAGCAATGATGTAATCCACACAAGTTTTTTTTAAGACGGATGCAAAAGGAGGAAAGATATGTCCTTTATCTTGGACTAATTGACGTAGAGTTCTTAGTCCCAGAAATGGTGACCTTGACATACTGACATACCATAAGTGACGGTCGTTAGCTGAGATCTAGTAGAGTTTTCTATCTGTAGGATATGTCCATTCATGAGAAAATGGAGATGTATTTGACTTTGGGGTCTGGCTATTTGTTTCCAGACGGCTCTCAATATGTGTTTCATTTAATAATTCATACAAAGTTTTTTTTATTATTATCGTGACCTACTAACCAATTCAGGTTATACGCATATATGATAAATACCCTAATGAGGTAAGATTAAGGAAGAAAACCGTTTTGAATAGATAAACCGCCCGCGTTTGCGTGAAAGGACAGGGGGTAACCATTTAGGGGGGAAAATAACCCCTTAGCAAACCTGAGCTGGATTCGAACTCTGATTTCCCCGTCTTTAGCAGGCTAGTCTAGCACGAAACAATTGATCAAGCATCTAAGGCATATTAAAAAAAAAGGGTATTTATTGCGATAATTACCTCTTTAAACTACATGAACAATAATCTTTTCTCCATAAAGATAATTTATCTTTGTACTTAGTATTCACTTTTACATCCTCATGTCAAGAGAAAGTATTGAGATCGCAAACATTTCTTACCTCGGGATTATGACAACTCTTTACGTTTTATGTGAACCTAAAAGAAATTAAAAAAATAAAATTCTGTCTATCTGTCTATCCTTGGCCACAAATCAAGATCAATTAGATGGATTTTGTTTAAACGTGACGATTAGATAATTATAGTTGAATACCTTGGGACAGTTTATTTATTTTTACCCTGGAACACAAATTAAAGTCATTTTACTACTGAGCGATATTTTCGAATTCAAAATTTTTCGAAAATGGCTTTATTTAATTTAGAATTGATATCTAGAGTTCTAGGGGTCTTAAACCACGCCCAGTCCGATTTAAGTCAAGAAGGCTATATTGGTGCTCCCGTTCAATTATTTAAACAGGAGTATTGTATTAACAGTAGTACGGAATATTGAGCTGCGCGACCAATTGGTCTTTAACTATACAAACAGTAAGAAATATATATAGTTCCGTATTTTTAACAGATACTACGAATCCCCAAATAAATCCAGGCTTGCTTTAGCTTCGTAATTTTACAGATAACATAAATCTCCAAACCAATCCAGACTGGATGTAGTTTTGCATTTTTACAGATAATATAAATCTCCAAAACAATCTAGACTTTATGTAGTTCTGTAATTTTACAAATCGTATAAATCTTCAATATAATCTAGATTGACTGTAGTTCCATAATTTTACAGTTATTGTAGCATTTATTGGAAATAAACTACAAAAGCGTACGAAGAGTAAACAAGTAAACTCTCCTTTGGCCCCATTCAGCTGCCTCAACTCACTATGTCCTCCCCGCACAAGATCACAACAACATACCTCTATGAAATTCACCAAGCGACTAAAAGAGGAAATATCATGCAAGACTGAACAGTGCGTATCTCGAGGCGTGGTGAGAAATGTGTGGTGCGCGTGTGCAAGACTGTGATGTTATGTTGGAACATGTGCTCTAGAATGATCTACTAGCTCCTACGAGGCTCCACTGGTGTCTATCTATCCCCTCCCTCACTTCTTTGTTTTGTGTGGACCGTTATTTGTTTACCGCTCTTCCCCCTTTCAGAGCTAGAATAAGAGTATATAATGGTGTAGTTCAAAGTGTATGGCAATCTTGTCAGGATCGTGTCCTCGGACACACCTAGTTGTCCAGGATGTTTTAGGAAGGTACTAAATTCCTTTTCGGCTAAATGTACATAGAAATTCCTTTTAGCGAGTTAATATTCATAGTTCATAAAACTTTATTAATTTGAAATCTTGCAAATTATTTACTTCGACATGAAGCCCCATAAGGGTTCGTGTGATGTCACGACTGTTTGTTTACATATCACTTTCGCGAGATTAGAAGTCTACTGCCCATACGGCAGAGCAATGTTTTATATTGTTGCCAAAGTAAATGTTCGTAACTTATTGCCCATATGGCAGAGCAATGTTATTATATTGTTGCCAAAGTAAATGTTCGATAACTTATTGCCCATATGGCAGAGCAATATTATTATATTGTTGCCAAAGTAAATGTTCGTAACTTATTGCCCATATGGCAGGGAAAGTTTATCTTTGCGTAAGAAATATTAGTATATTGTTGTCAACGTAAAGTTTTGTAACTTATTGCCCATACGGCAGGGAAAGTTCATTGTTGCGTAAGGAAGGTTATTACCTGCGTGCCAGGAAAATATTGTATGGTCTCATGATCAAGGTATTAGAAAAGTATAGCCCATACGGCACCCAAAGTTTTATATTGTTATTACATTGTTTACTACCTTTTGGAGTAACCTTATATATCACATTGAATTGTAAACAATTCATGGCTACTGAAAGTTCCCGTAACTCTTGTTTTTGTCATTGCTTCATATTACACATATACTGTTCAATGTTTATCATCAATAAAACTAAAATGTTATCTTTGATATATTTCTTTTTATCAAACTTTTATGATATATCCTTCGCTTGCACCCGTAATATATATTGAAATAGTTGGGGTGTGAGTTCATGGAAGCAGAAAGTGAATAGACCAGAGTCGACCTATTTGCTTTTCGTTATTATCCTATCGGCTCCTCTGCAATTATTGGTTCCTTTTTTTATGGTTAATTTATGTTTTGTGCCAGCCTTATTCTTTTGGGAAGACTAAGGGTGGTGTTACAATATCATCATCATCATCATCATCATCATGAACATCTTCCAGGCCCTGGCAGGATCTGTTTGGAACATAAACTTCTCCACCGCCTCCTTTCCTCCTTCCACCTCTCTCCCTCCACCATGGCCCAGTCCTCTCCTCTCTCCTCCACACTCCTCCTTACTTTCTTCATCCATCTGTCCCTTGATCTTCCTCTCAGTCTCCTCCCTCCACCTTGGCCCAGTCCTCTCCTCTCTCCTCTACACTCCTCCTTACTTCCTTCAGCCATCTGTCCCTTGATCTTCCTCTCAGTCTCCTCCCTCCCCCTCTCTCCCTCCACCTTGGCCCAGTTCTCTCCTCTCCTCCACACTCCTCCTTACTCCCTTCAGCCATCTGTCCCTTGATCTTCCTCTCAGTATCCTCCCACCACCTTGGCCCAGTCCTCTCCTCTCCTCCACACTCCTCCTTACTTCCTTCAGCCATCTGTCCCTTGGTCTTCGTCTCAGTCTCCTCCCACCACCTTGGTCCAGTCTTCTCCTTTCTCCTCCACACTCCTCCTTACTCCCTTCAGCCATCTGTCCCTTGATCTTCCTCTCAGTCTCCTCCCTACCCCTCTCTCCCTCCATATTGTCTCAGTCCTTTCCTTTCCTCCACACTCCTCCTTACTCCCTTTATCCATCTGTCCCTTGGTCTTCCTCTCAGTCTCCTCCCACCACCTTAGTCCTGCCTTCTCTATCTTGTCCTAGACTGGCCTACCAAAACTACAACCCCTCGTCCGCGTCGAGGGAGGTGGAAATGGCACGAAGTAGGGGATTGCCTGTGGGGGTGAATTATTAGTGATGATTATGTGTGCCCCGTGACCGTTTCGGTAGGTGTGGGGGCCCTCCAGGAACCTTTAAAAGTGACGGCTGATGGGGCTCTGGAGAAACTAGGATAGGCCTAAAAAGCCAGTAGTGGATGCTAAATTCATTTCAAAATAGGAACACAGATAATATAAATCCCAAAAATAATCCTGATTTTCAATAGCTTCTTAATTTCTCCAGATAACATAAATTTCCAATATAATCCGGATTGTAACAATTCCCTATCCTCCTCCATGATTGGCTCATTTTCAGTGTGTTAAGCCAATCATGTCCGAAATATATATTCTTCTTATAGATGTAATTTTATCTAAATTATAAATATCTAAATTAAATCAAGACACAAATATGAGTTGTGGATAAATATTCTGATCTATTTGAATGGTAGCTTGATATTAAATTATTCTGTTAGATTTTATTTTGGCTAGGAAAATTAAAATAAATAATGTAGCTACAATCCGGTATTAAGAGAAATAACCTTATTTTAAAGCTGAAAATGCTATTATCTCTTCTTTTATGTATTCATACATCAAGTCATGCAATATGATAAATATTAGAAATACTTATAAAATAATACTATTAGTATTGTAAAATGACATGATTGTAGATACAAAAAAAGAGTTAAATATGTTTTTACTTTCTAAAAGTTTCTTCTTGTGTGAGTCCTATTGTAAGCTTGCATATGTCAAGATATGGAATCCATTAACTCAAAAATGACAAAAATAAAATTATATTGAGATAAAGAGTTTTGTCTTGGGAGGTTAAGATTCCTCTCCAAACTATGGCGATACGCTATTAACTTATTTACACTTAGAATTTATTATTTAAGACAACAATTTGTATGATGACAAAATTGAATGGTTATACATAATTATATTAACTTATCAAGTGGAGTGAGGTCCTGTTTTAGCTCGACAGTTTGGCATCTAATCTGCCAAGGTTACTGCCAAGTGTGAGGACCAATTCTAATTAAAGTTGGCAGGGATATTCTTAGAACATTGATCGAACTCCTGGTCATCCATTTCAAGATGGAAGCCGCTTAAATAGTGTTTATTTAAATATCTAACCATACAATTTAAAGAACTCGAGCTAACATCTTGGGTATACTTATTTGAATTTTGACATCAATGGCGAGACTGACGTTTCAAATCACGTGATCATCGGTTATTCTCTATTAATATAATATACTGTTGAATTAAAATTAAAATTATATTAATTGGATTCTGTTTAGTTTAATCCTCAAGGTCTTTAATTCTGAGAAGAAACTATAAGATATATTCTAATTGATATAGTTTAAAAGTACTTGACTTAAAAGAGGGAGCGAGGATTGTCCAGAGCACTACTATATTAATACATTTTGTATTTCCTAAAAGGTAATTCTTTTAAATGACGTTTGTTCTTTCTCATAATGTTGTATAATGTTTTAAGGTCTGGCTGCTTTAATTTCGTTAGGCTTGTGATAATATAAACTACTAATTAGCTAAATATTATCAAAGGTGAAAACTATTTTACACTAAACAAAGGAAATCTTTCCATTATGATATCACGATACTTATAAAGTACATAATATGTACTGTTATCTCAAAATAAACCAAGATCATCCTTTAATACAATACTCTTTTAGAAAAGCGAAAGATGCTCCATGACACTTCAACGTCTTCTAAGAGATAATTGTAGAAATAAGGTATTTTTCTCTCCTGAAATTGTGGAAGCCAGTTAGGGCACTTCAAAGCGAAGGTATCCTTAGGTGAGGGAGAAATGGTAGCGAGGTAACAACCCCCGTAAGGGTAATGTACCCACACAGCCCCTCTGAATGACAACTCTCATCTCTCCCATCTAACTGATACTAACGCTTCTGATGGGGGTCTCGGGTGTGAAGCAAGTGAAAGACCATGCGAGGAAATATAAGATAGATATAGCTTCCTCTTTCAACCAACTCAACTCCTCCCCACTGGCCTATCCTTGCCTCTAGTTAAAGCTGGTCTTAACCCACTAGCACCGTCCAACAGACCCAACTCCTCTTTACTGGCCTATCAGTTCACTCATCACCCTTTTATTATTGGATTATGAGTAATACAGTGCTATACTGTAATAATATCCATGCCAAGGCTTATCATTACCTAAATAACCCACAATACATGTTTATGATTCTATACACCTTTTAAATTGTTAGATAAATAGAGTATCAATGAAAACAAAAATCGTTGAAGAACATTTGGAAAACATAAATAAGTGTTCAAAGTAGAAATACAAGTTCAAAATAATTTTAATATTTATTCAGGTATAGAACAAAGTTGTTTTAAATTATTGCTGTATCCAATGTATTAATAAACTTTATTCCAGGACCGTTCACACGATGGAGTTGGGGGATGGCGGGGTGGGATGGGGTGGATGGGGTTTGGGGGTTCACACCACTCCCATTGAAAAATAAATTTACACAAGATAAAACAATATCAATATAATAAGACGAGAACAAAACGGTTTCTGTAATTGATTTCAGCACTCCTACTCAATAATAATTTCTTCCTTGAAGTAGTTTAATCTTTTGATCACTCGAATTATATTAACGTTAATTTGAAATGCACCCAACCCAGTGGCGTAGGGGTCAGTGCACCTGGATACAAATCTAGAGGTTCTAAGTTCGATTCCCAACGGTCACCAGGGTTTGGTTAATAAGGCTTAAGTTAGGTTTAAGTGTTTCCACTGGTTTAACACCCTCATAGTCATTATCACCCTCACACTCACCATCCCCTCATCTCATCAGGATATGAAAAGAGCCTCCACGGAAAGGATGTACGGTTAGTACATTCGGGGGTTCCCCGGGGAACGGCACATTAGAAATGGCAAAACTTTCCACTAGAGTGGATGCACTGAAGGTAGTTTACATATGTGATCTTTCAACCCTCTTTACATGACAATGTGTACGAATTCCCTCTGTAATAAACACCCTTTCATCCTGATACAATATGAAAACTGTGATAAGACGAAGGTGGTCGTGATGAGTAGCCAGGCTGAGGTGACTCTGCATGGGATATCTCATATCGAGAGAGTGTCATAATAACATCTGCTAGACTGAGTAAAAGATACCTGGTGAGGATAGTTAACTAACATATACCGCTTTCGATAAGATCGGGAAACTCTTAACATCAAACACCATTCACTTGGAGCTAAGGAAACAATTGATAGGGGGCAGTATTTAAATTACGTATGGATATTTAGGGGGGATCAGGGGTTTCGGTGTTTTCTTACAAGGCAGGGGTTCAGAATATCTCTTACGTTAGTTTTTTTTTAATCAATGTGTATTGTGAAATAAAGTCTAGACAAAAAAAGGTTTGTCAGATAGTAAATATATTAATTATAAAACCTCACGTGTATATTTTAATTTACTCATGATGTGTTGGACATCATTTTAACTGAAAATAAAGTATCCTAATAATTTTTCGTATCATTCGCTTTATTACTAATCCTTATTTCTAAACATTAAATAAAACATATAATAATTTAATTTATCAAATAGTAAATTAAATAGTGCGATGCACCACACAGACGTTCTCTCTTTTTAATCTCAAAATAGATACATTTTTTAAAATATCATAAGATTTGTGAACTGTAATAATATACACTGTTACAGAAACATTGAGTAAAATAGGAGCATTGTATAGTGTTTGCTTATAGCTCCGAAACTCCTGGTTTTATAAAAATATATTCCAGATTAAAATATTATTAATTTTAACAGTACTACAACGCTATAATGATACAGTATTTTGTATTTCAAATAGTTGTGAATACATTAGTGACCTTAGAGATTTCTACTTTCTTAAAGTGCCCTTAAAGTCATTTTCATGGGAAAATAAGACTTGCCATTTGGTTTGTAACGTTCAACAATGTCTGGATACAAAATTTAAAAAAATCGCTACAATGATTTTGAGAAAATCAATATTTTCGATCTTAGGTAAACTACTCTTTATTTTAGGAATGGATATCTAATTCTGAAAACCCTTTAGGGGGTTATTATGAAAGTTCTAGATACCAAGTTTTAGTGCTATCGGTAAAATGGTTTCGGTTCTAGTCCAAGATACAGACAAACGGAAACGCAAAAACAACTTTTTCGTTTTCAAGAAGTCATGAAACGACATTTATCAAAATCTCATTCAATTTTTTTGGCGGTCACAGTAATTATTTCTCCGGATGTCGAGAGAAAGTAAAGATACGTAAGATAGAGGGAAGGTGGATGGAAAGTGATGAAGTACAATTTTACGATCCCTTACTTGGTTGGAAAGGGTTAAGTAGTTAGTACGCTCTTTCGCCCCAATATTTTAGCTCTCTCCTTCCAGAAAATACCCCTTAGACGTATTTTATTATTTCTTAAATTTTGTAATACATCGCAATACTTACGTAACGTATTGTTTGTTTCCAAGGCCATATGTTTTTCTGAACCAATTGCAGACATCGCCAAGTATTTATCAATATTTTGTAATTTGTTTTTCTGTCCCATAGCTGAATCATTTGTTTTTTCTGAAACTTGTCCCAAAGGTGGAGGTGTTTTTAATTATTAATCAATTAAATTAATTATTTAGTTTATTTAATACTTTTTTTACCCACCCCCTCAAACGTGATTTTAATTAATTCCCGATTGTTACAGTATGCGAGCTAGACTCCCATAAAGTACGGTATTATTTGAAGCTGGAGGTAAGTAAAAAATACTATTTCGTTAGTTTAATCCTGCCCCCTCAATCATTGGTTTAATTATTTCCCGACTCCCACAAAGAATTGGTAATCTATGATGCCTGCAGAAACTGCGTAATTTTTAGTTAATTTAATTGATCATGTTGTAATTCGTAATTAATTTATAATCCACCCCGCCCTCTCAATTCGTCAAAATCTGTGTTATTAGATCAAATATTAAATTTAATATTTAATTAAACTCTGCTGGACATCACTAGGTACGCGGACCATAGTTTTGGAAAGAACGAAGACGACAGCTATAAAAGAAAAAGCTACCAGATTTAATTTTACTTATTCGTACGTCCTGTCACATGATCTACAGTTGTCCGAAATCTTCGTTGGGTATCAAACCAAAGTTTTCAGGGTGGTGAATATGAGAATCGCATGCCATCCGACAATTGAAAACATTTCCTGGATGATGAGACAACTTTGAGCCGGAACAGTCTAGTTTACAGTCGCTGAGCAATATTATTGTATGTTGATAGGTTTAGCACACTTGCCTGGATTTAAACTTAATATATTAATCATCTTTAGCGGGGAGAGGGGAATCAAAGACTCTTTATCCACTTCGGTTGCAACATGGTCTTGCCAATGGCGGGGTTCAATCCCGGTAGGGTTAGACTGATTAAAAATCATGATGTTGCAATAGTGTTAAAAGTAGGTCGACAAACACTTATGATGCACACATTTCTTCAGGCTATATTTGTTACGCAGACCTTAAACCCTTATATATGTATAAGCGTGTAGAAGTGAGCAGTAAATATAAAAGATAAGCAAGGTTCAGGCGCATGGGATATATGTTAGAAGAGCTAGGAGAAGTTGAAATCAACGATAGGAAGATAAATTATTACGTACCTATAAGCGATAATAACTGTATTCATATAGACGATAGAGTCTACACAGAAAGCTGTGATGCTATTAGTCTTATATTATATTGTATGAATCTCAGTATGTGAGGCCACACTAAATTCGATCAAGAGTGCGTGGAATAATGTCCTGTTTTCAAGCTTAGATGAGACATGTCATCCGAACATTGGTGGAATATTCCTGAAGGGTACGCCGAGGAAGTAGGTGTTTCCCACAACAAAAACAACACCACCACCTAGCTCTCAAAGAGGAGACTAATGGGCATAGGGATATCTGTATCAACAAGCCCCTCATAATTTACAGGATTTTTTCATTGACAGTAAAGATGTTTGTACTCTCTTTCTTAGTAAAGCTGTGTGAAATAATTGTATCGTCCATTGAAAACCACCGTAATAACTCAAAATATAGGTACAGAGAGTTTTAAGAGCGGAAATTTAAAAAAAAACTTTGACTGAAATATTTTGAAAAAATTAGAACATTCATAGGATGTACTTCACAAAATGTAGTAATTTATAAAACAATCTTCGTTGAGATTTAAACCAGAGTTTGCAGGGTTGTAAATCAAAGCATCTCGTGCCGTCCACCAACTGAAAACATTTTCTGGGTGTTGTAAAATGTTTAAACAAACACAACTTCGTCTCCGTGTGGAGGGGGTAGTATGCAGGAGTATATATATATATATATATAGGAAAGTTACTCCAACATGTATAAGGTCACGCAGTAGAGATGGAGAAATTAAATCAAGTAATCAACGTGCCCGACTTTGTATCAACATTCAAACTTATTAAGCTTGGCGTGGATAAAAATATACTGTGCATGGATGAAAAGAGATGCAGAAGAAATTTGGGAGAAGAGTTACTGCATACCTAAGTGGAGAATTTTGTATTTTTCTCTCTTGTTGTTTTGAAGCGGTAATTTATGCGTAAATTGAAGAAATAAATAATAAAAATTGTTGCTTACTAGCGGGGGCGTCAATGTAGGTGTGCACTTACGTGTAAATTTTGATGAATATACAGGATAAACAACCATATCACTGACATCACTGGCTAGACAGCACCCCACACGGCCGGCATGGGAGAGGAGGACAACGTCGGACGATCTGTCGGATGTTGATATCGGAGACGGTTCAATTAGTTACTGTATCGAGAAAGATTGCAGACGGTATAATTAATTTTGCGATAGATAACTTCATTGGCTGGGAATCCATAATCTGTCCATGTAGGAGCTCTGTCAATCTATCGACAACTGCACCCCCAGCTGTCCCGTCTACAAGCTGAAGTTTGGAGATAGTCTGGAACACTCCAGGCTGAGGAACTAGTGGAGGAGCTGAAATTTCTAAAGTTTTGACTAATAGTATTTGTCCAAATTTACCCATTGAAATATTTCAATAGTTTTTTGTATAAATTTTCATAAGGGTACGTGTAAATTTTGATGAAAATACAGGATAAACAACCATACCACTGGCATCACTGGCTAGACAGCACCCAACACGGCCGGCATGGGAGAGGAGGACAACGTCCTTCTGTTCTTATAAAGGTGAGCGCTGACAGAGAATATCATAGCAGTAGAAATGTTTAGAATGCTAGGTTATGACTTGAAAGATCTGTCGGATGTTGATATCGGAGACGGTTCAATTAGTTACTGTATCGAGAAAGATTGCAGACGGTATAATTAATTATGCGATAGATAACTTCATTGGCTGGGAATCCATAATCTGTCCATGTAGGAGCTCTGTCAATCTATCGACAACTGCACCCTCAGCTGTCCCGTCTACAAGCTGAAGTTTGGAGATAGTCTGGAACACTCCAGGCTGAGGAATTAGTGGAGGAGCTGCCGGATGAATACAAGCTGTGCGAGGGATTGGGCAGAGTCGAGGAAGAAGAATACAACTGTGTTAACTGTTTATCATAGCTAAAGAAGTACGAAGAGCTATAATGTTTTTCGTTTCGAATAGTACGAGGAATCAGAAAATGATAACGACACAGCACCAATGAACCTAACACTATTGATATTGAGCATGCGAGACATGTGCTATTGTCCGGGGAAAATTTTGTTAGGCGTACAGAATTATGTTTAACGCCTTGAAACGAAGACTGACCTTCTAGGGAGAGGACAGTTACATTTTTTAAATGGTGAAGTGCTGGATATAGCATGGGCTCAATGATATATATACACCTATTTTTACTGTATGTATATTATAATTAGGAGTCTATATCTTTAAAAATTAAGGGTGCTTTATTTATCTAACCTTGTTCCCCAATCAGATTTAGGGTTCGGCAATGGAAAACATTACTCTCATAATTATAACCATGTTATTTGCCCCTGTACTAACGCAAAACATATTTTCAATGCCCAAGTAATTCACATAAGTTAGATCATTAAGCTCTATCCTGAAAATCTAAAAAAAAATTAAATGCCCGCTTTGATGGGGCATTTTAAACTTGCCATCTGGAATATCCATATGGTAGAGTTATATAGTAAAAGTATACGGATTTGTCTAGAGGGAGAGTGAGGAAAAAACTCTTCCCTCCACCACTGCCATTTCAGACCAAAGAGACTGACGTTTTGGTCAATGCTCTCCCTTAAAGGGGGAGCTCCTAGCATCCCGTATTTGTTAAAGCCTAACTCCACTTAATATTTGTGAATATTCTAATTATGCAAATGTGGTTTTAACCTGTACCACGACCTTCTCTTGGTCTACACGACTATTTAAAAGGTTAAATTATTTTAAACGAACATACAAAGGCTAATAAGATGTTAGGTTTAAATCACCTAATGTTTGTTAACAAGGCTTCTCTGCAATTGCATCAATAAATTACTATGAGAGGAATCGTATGAATTCAAAACCAGGCCTCGTTTTTTTTTTTGCACTCACAAATTGTGGCCTGCAGGAATTAACTACTAGCAATCTTCGTTGGTTAGAAAATCAAATAATTATTGTTATTCCCATGTATGAACTATAATTCAAGAGTGTTATTAAAATAGCGTATTAATAAAGAATTTTGGGCTTAAACTATTATAACTCAATATTCGTTAATTCCATGCACGTACTCAATTATTATTTATAAGCAATTATGAACAATGCTATTCTCTCTACATAATCAATTTCTACATAATAAAAATGTTCGTGCACTTACCGATGGGATCTTCTGAAAATAGCAACCAACAAGACTAGCCTACACGTATCATCCTAAATTGATGAGTGGGCCGAATGAGCTACGATGTTGCAACAATCAGAAGTCCACTCCGTCCTGTTCAACTAACACGTAATGGGCCGGCCAGTATTGGGCATGACTAGAGAATGACTATTCACCTATTCACCTGCCCTCTGATGGCAGAGAGATGAACTACTTTCAAAACATCAGGTGATTGAAGAAACGGGTTTGGAAGTCAGATGGAGCCATGTCAACAAATGGTCTACGTGATCATCCAACAAAGCTTTGAGTAGGCCGTATTGACGTCACCGACCGTGTGTTCAATTCTCCCACCTTGATTCTATGGCGACGAAACCCACTATATATTGTGATGTGCTTGTATGCTAAGATGACTATTTGATTTTAACGCTTGACCAAGTAACATTGTCCTAGACCTAGACAATGTCAGGATAAAATATTTATATATTTTATCTTCATCAGAATCTTAACTATGGCGATTTATTTATTGGACTCTGATTTAAAATTAACTCTTAGTGTCAGCCATGTTAGATGTTGTAGTTTTACTATTATCTAAATTTATTTATTTTTACCTGATCGTTAAATTTGAAATGAGGTTCTATATTTTGTCTGTCGCCACTGGGGCGCTAGAGTCTTTTCGAGTGTTAAATTTTTTAGATAGCCACAATTGTTAATTGACTTGGAGTTGAACGAGTTAAATGTAAATTGTTTTGAAATTGTGGTTACTAGTAATTATTTTGTAAACATTAGGGTAGCGTTTCTTATTTTCATTTTGAAATATATTTTAATGTAAAGTAATTTACTGATAATTTTGATCAGTTATGAAATTAATTAACTTTAGTATATTTTCTAATATTTTTCTATGGTTTGATTCTTATATGATATTTTCATTAATATTTACTATTAGGGTTATTGTTTTCATTTCCTATTTAATATTGTGTCAGGATCGGATAGTCCTGGGGGAGTCTGACTAATGTCTGTTAGTCAAACTCCCACGTAATTTAAAGTTTCTTATAGAATGTTAACATGTAAAGTTAACGTTTTTTGAAGTATTTATTCTTAGGTATGAGAAATACAATTTGGTAACATTTTGAAGGTGCCCATTAGGCCTTATTTAGTCCTTATATATTATCCTGATGGATATTAATATTTTTGATTTAATGTACTAAATTCAACGTTACGGGTTGTCCTGTCTCTTCAAGACTGACCCATTTGAATATTGGATATATTACGAGTTTTATAACTCTTTCTTAGTTTATCTGCACAATTTAAGATTTGAAGTTATTATCTATTGGTTTGGTTTTCAACATAATTATCTCAGTTTGATTAATGATACCATGTAAAGTTTTCTGCTCTAATTTTATTGTTTTGTATAAACCATTCATATTGTTGATTTTAAATATTGATAATAATTTCCCTTGTCACTTGTTCCATAGCTTATTCTCGCTCCCTTTTATCTTATTAATGGTCTAAATAAAAGGTAGCAAAGTGGGGTGTAACAAGTTTAATCATCACAAATCAGCGCCCCTTTTTAATTCGTGTTTAGAGATGCCTCCATCACAGGGTTCTACAGACAATAAAAATTCTGAGTGGTTACGTATTGTAACTAAACTGCAATTGTATTTAATATAAATAAATGAACCGGTACAAACTGCAGACGATGTCTGCTATATCTCTATCTCATGTTCTCTGACCATATGGGTAATATTATATCAAATGTATTAAGATACATTACGAGCATTTGCCTAAACATACATTAGGATTAATTCTGTTAGCCCTTCTTACGAGCTACTAATCTAAGATTTTGGATACGAAGAACAGATTTGGAACTTCTGCTGAGATATTTCACCAGAAAATCAGTGCCCGATGACTTAATTCTACCATGCCATTGAAGAAAACATTTTATGACATTTAGTTGCACTTGTAAAAAAAACTTAACTCAATTGCACTATGTGCTGGTTTTGCCAAAGACTATAAAAATGTATTAGTTTGTTTCTCATTTGATTGATGGATATCATAAGAATACCTTTTATTGAATAACGTGTATGGATTAAATTCTCTTACATATTTACTGAACAATCCATTCACTCATTCACAACCATACAGAGCTATTGTTTTCATTATTTCAAATGAAAAGCAAATGCTCCAGTGAGAAATACTTTGATCCACAGCAACCGGTGGCAAGATTAAGATTATTTTAATATTCCCAACATGTAAGATAATTAAATGACTGAATGATGTGTGTTAGAAATGGTTTTGAAACTGTTTATTTAAGTGATAACATATTTAGTGAAGAAATAAATAATTCCACATGAAGGTGAAACATTAAATATTTTATTAAGCATAATGATTTTTGAATTTTCACAGGATAATTGAAAGGAGAGGTCAAAAAAGTATAGCAACAAAATTTAAAGACTATTTTATGATCTTCCTGGTAACGTTTTTTAAATTGAAATCGGATTAGTGGTTATGGAAATAATGACTTCAATGGCACCTAGCCCGTGTTAGCCCAAGGGAAGACCAACCACAATAGTAGGTGCAAACCTGTGTTTTTACATTTTTTAATGTGCCATGAATACGAACCCAAAGAGAAAATGCTCTTGAAAGCTTTTGCATACTCATGTGCTACTACGGCCTCGTCTATTATGAATCATTGGTGTGTACAACCAACGCCCCTTTCTTCTCTTCGTCAACCAGCAGTCACTCTTACTGCCTCACACAACTAAGTCGGAAAGTTAAGGAATGTTTTCTAGGAATCCTTAAAATAAGGGGTTCAAACTTAGTACAGTAGCCTTGTGGCTTCTTTGGTGCTGACTGACAGCTCACGGCTGATTTCTTAGAGTCAACATTTAGATATTTACCTAAATTTTGACCGTCGTAAGTGACCGTTGCTAAACACATGTTTTTGCAGATCATATGGTTCAGCGTATGGATACATAATTTTGTCTAGTAACTTTTCAAAGCTTTTAGCTGTCAGTCAGCACCAAAGAAGCCATGTGGTTACTGTAGTTTTGTTTTAAAGTGACTCAAGTACAGATGTAAAACACAGGTCTGGCCTCCACAAAGGTCCAAGATCAACTGGCGCTTTGGTGGCCAATGCAGGTATATTTCAGTAATTTTGTGAGGGAAT
>CABFVX010007716.1:0-28963 GCA_902151425.1 Timema shepardi
TCACAAATCTAAAGCGGAACAGTTACAAAACTCGTGTTTGTTATTATAGGCCTAGTTAAGAGAATGTTTATTTATTATACACAACAGTAACTAAATCCATTATTTTATAACTAAACCACGTTATAAAATGTAAAATATATCTAAACTCCTTCTTTAAAAATAAACGACAAATTGTTAACAAAACAGTAATGGCGAATTTCATGTATACTTCACACTCCCTTTTCTATATGGACTTCACGTCCACGCATGCGCATTCCTCTGTGACGTCATTGCAAGCTGCTCCTAGCGCTAGTGCCCCAAACTAGTTTACAGGCTCAGCTAGTCCTATACGAGCACCCACCCCATGTTATGTTCGTATCACATAGACTATACTAGGCCAGAAGGGGCAATCGAGTCTCCCCTACCCCCAGCCCCCAAATCGAATTGTGACCCCTTACTCAACTTGTGAAATATTCTCTTCCCATACACCTGTAAAATTCAAATTCTTAAAAGATGATTGTAAGATATGTTCTTCACCCTACAAAATAAATAATGTAGATTCTTTAATTATTATTTTGTACTATAATTGTCGGGACCGCGCTTCCCACGGGATGGCTTGCGGGGAGGGGAAGGTCAGGGTCGGCGGCAAAATATGTCTGGGTTCGTAATTTATTGCCGGTTTTGGTTTTTAGGGTTTAATATAGCAATACTAACTACTACAAAATGTGATGCTATAAAGAAGCTTACAGAAAATATATAAATACTTTACTTAGGAGCCCGCGACAGGATTGGTTTGGTAAGAAATACTTAACCGGTGGCCTGAGCTGACACTCCGTGGTCCTACACGGATACGAACCCCGGTACCTTGGACACGATGGTTGCCCTCCAGCACAGGTACCCGATGACCCGGTGTTCTATCACGCGCAGCTCCAAAAAAATGGGCAGAGTGACCCCTTAGTATAGATATTATTTTGTCAGCCCAGATAGCTGACACACTGTTTTGAGTTGTCTGTCAGCTCTTTCGTCGTATTGTTTACTAACTAATCGAAACAAGCTGACTCTTATCAGTTCTGTCACGTGTAACTTTCAACATTTATACAAACACCCTAATTTAGGGCATAGGTATTACAATGATCAGACATACAAATAAGATAGATAACACTCTCACGTGCAACATATAATCTTTGAGGTATGTTTGCGATTTAAACTTGTTCTGTGTAGGATTGACTACGTAAAAGACTATCGACCTTGACATCTATCGATCTCATCTTGATAGAAGAGTTATAGTTCCGTCATACTTGTCGAGTAAAGAATTGATCTATTTGTACAATCCTTTAGACGTGAATCTTGACCAAATAATGTATTTGAGCGTTCGATTGAATCGTTCAACGACACTCTCGCCTTGACATTGATGTACGTCGAATAACGATTGCATCCTCTTTCTTGACATGAAAGCCTTCAAATCTGCGTTAAAAGACTGTTTCAATATCCCTCTAGAGATGACGTACGGCAGGTAAACTGTTTTTTTGTCACGTGTCGAAGTGCATGCGTCATAGCTATAGTGACGTCATTAGTCGTATTATCCTTGACGGATGAAGCTCCAAGGTAAGAAGGTTCTTGTGTCTCTTATTCGATCGAGAGTAAGGTATCATATCGACCTGATCGGCCTGCAGCAACTCGTTCGATTGTCTTCTGTCAAAACGACGTCTTGCGGGACGATGTAGTTTGCGTGCAATATCCCCCTTGACAAACATCGTTAGACAATTATTCCAGCCTCGCGATATTCTTCATTGACAGAAACGATCACTCGCTCCGGTTGATGCGTCCAAGAGTCGTGATCGATCAATCAGTTCGTTTGGATTGTCCCAATAGGTATAATCTATCCCTCTCCCTCATCAATATAGTCCTTCTCCCTCAGGTTCTATCCTGAGCATGACTTGAAACACCTGTAAGGTTTATTCCTGATTCGATGTTCCTTTGTTTCCTCAAGCACAGACTTGTACTCGTCCTTGGTATAATTCATACACTCTTTTCTGAAGAGTGATTCGAGAAGTTACGATATTGTTGAATGTTACTGTTACATCATCATCAAACATGGGGTGAGAAACCCCAAGTTTGGTTGTGTTACCGTCATAACGTACACAATAATGTGGCCAGATATTCGGTCGGGAGTCCCAAAAAATGTGGCCAGATATTCGATCAGGAGTCCTACAAAATGTGGCCAGATATTCGGTCAGGAGTCCCACAAAATGTGGCCAGATATTCGGTCGGGAGACCCACAAAATGTGGCCAGATATTCGGTCAGGAGTCCCACAAAATGTGGCCAGATATTCGGTCTGGAGACCCACAAAGTGTGGCCAGATATTCGGTCGGGAGTCCCACAAAATGTGGCCAGATATTCGATCGGGAGACCCACAAAATGTGGCCAGATATTCGATCGGGAGTCTCACAAAGTGTGGCCAGATATTCGGTCGGGAGTCTCACAAAGTGTGGCCAGATATTCGGTCGGGAGTCTCACAAAGTGTGGCCAGATATTCAGTCAGGAGTCTCACAAAATGTGGTCAGATATTCAGTAGGGAGACCCACAAAATGTGGCTAGATATTCGGTCGGGAGTCTCACAAAGTGTGGCCAGATATTCGGTCGGGAGTCTCACAAAATGTGGCCAGATATTCGGTCGGGAGTCCCACAAAAGTGGCCAGATATTCGGTCAGGAGTCCCACAAAATGTGGCCAGATATTCGGTCGGGAGTCCCAGCTACTTTTTGTGACAACCACTATAGTGAGGGTCGCACACAGTCTCAGTAGTATATTGTGTGTGTGTAACGTTTATATTCCGTCCTGAGCTTCATTACCCGAGGAATGAGACGCGGCGTTACACGGAAGTCGGCTCAGTGTCTTGGGCTGTTTCAAGGCGAGAACCGTTTCCTCCTCTTCATCTTAATGAGGTGAGTGTAATAAAGGGGGTGGGTCATTAATTCTCTGTTACGTCTGCTTGGAGGGAGGGGAGACTACGAAGTAACTTCCGGCGTCTCTTTTTCGGGCCGAGGTCTCGTGGGTAGCGTCTCAGGTAGTCAAGATTTCAGGGCGACGCCTTACCGGATATTATTCTCCAGGGGAATATTAATTCGGTCCCATGGTCCATCCAAAACCTTTCCATCTCACTGTGCATCTATATAGACGATTTCCCACGGTGTAGTTTACCATTCCCTCTCTCCAGGCGAATACTATTGCGGCTTATTAACACACACCCTAACCTGCATCGTTGGTCACTTGGTATAAATGTTGAGCTCATTCATTCGCTAATAACGAATAAGTTGGGGTTTAAATCCCGGTTGGATGTACTTAATGTTTTTAAAGAAGTTTTTATTTTTGATACACGCAAATTCGTGTACATTTCCTTCAATTCTTACGTTTCCTAATAAACGTGTATTTCCTGTACGGGTAATAAGACTTAAGAGAACAAAAAAAACACCTGATGAGATACCAACACGGTGGTAACGCGGAATGAACGTCAAGATCGTCGGTTCTGGTTGGTTGGTGATAAGGAGCTCGGGGTTTAGATCCCGGCGGGCTGTACCTGAGAGTGGTTTTCCCAGGGCCCATACTTGGTGCCTAAAAATCCTTAAACTGAAATAAAAGTCCCGAAAGTCTCTAAAAATGGGTATATTAATTATTATATTTTTAATAGTGTATGTAAACACAAACACAAACAAGACAAGACGTTGGGAACAAAATAACTTCTCTAATAACTTCCTTTTGGCGGGGGGGGGGGGGNACGAAGAGGGGAAAAAAAAAACACACTCTCATGTCTCCGTCGTGGGGGGGGGGGGGGGGGGGGATGTCTGCCAATAAAGAAAAGTAGAGTATTGAAAGAACCAATTACTATTAACCAAAGTTAAATGTGTTGTGTACTATTTAAGGTAGGCCTACACATTAAAAAGAAATGTTAACGTGTAGAGGTGTAAAAATACTCGGTGTATTTCTGTATTTTGACTATAAACAAAAATTAGTCGCATCCCACCCAGGATGAAATCAAAAATCCCTATTTTTGCATGTTTAATATTGCTAAAATAGTCAATCCACTTTCAAGTCTTAGAGTTAAAATAAAAGCTAGAAATTTAATTTAAAGAGTTAGTATGCACTGAAAATAGTTTAAAAAAGAAAATTTGTTTTATGTTTTTGCCTTAGCCAGCTTAGTGGTAAGGGTTTGTTGTTCCCAAAGTTTTTGTGAGGTCCATATTTAGGTATTTTTGTTGTGTGGTTGTTCCCCGTTTCCTTTCACATTGAATTTCTATGAGCGAGAGTGAAAGGGCCTACCAATATGGCCGGGAAAGGTATTCCCCACATACCTTCCAGGGTCCTTTCAGATGCTACAACCGAAATAGGACCGACGGTTTTACTTCCCCCTCCGAAGGAAGTTGTGCCACGGATTTTTAACGCTCAAGGAGAATCCTTCGGCCTCGGTCGGGTTTGAACCCACGAACATGAGGCGAGCAGTTTATCCCCAAGATCACCGAGGTCGACTCTTGTCACTAGCATATTAAGAGCGCCATTGTTTAGTGTGGGTGACAGCGTTGGAGCCCTTAGGGATAACATACGCAATCCTTGGACGACCTCTGCCCTGTACCTGTAGTGTCCACGGCTCGCGCGCAGCTCTGTCGCGCACGGATACACATTCTCCGCAATAAGAGTGTAGAGGTCGATTGCGCACCGTAGCCTACTCGAGGTTACCGGAAGGAACTCTCAACTTGTCCGGGATTGAGGATGTTCGTTCCCTAAGCCTTGAATCGAGAGGTCTTGCTTGCTTGGATCGATCTAGGCGAAAGATCGATTCAACAAATTCGTCAGAAAATAAGTTGTTTTAACCAGAATATTTCAAACGTGAATGGGTATAATATACGGTAATTTTCGAAGGAAAAAAAATACATTAAATATAGCTATATTTTTCTGTGCTTTATTTAATTTATTATTTTTAAAAATATCGAGGTTTATAACTTGCACTTCCTGAACTGACTGATTTTATCGGCACACTAGACGGTCTATGAGCGAGAGTGAAAAGATCCTACCAATTTTTCCGGTGAAGGTATTTCCAGATAATCTCCCGGTTTATTTTACACGTCCCAATCGGCATAGGACCAACGGCTTTACTTCCCCTCCGAAGGAAGTTGTGCTACGGATTTTTATCACTCACGAAAAATCCATCTACCCCCGGCTGGGTTTGAACCCACGAACATCATGCCCTGAGACGAGCACTTAACTCCAAGGCTACCGGGTTTGACTCTCTTCCTTGCCATTCCTGTGAGAAATATTCATTACTCTTAAGCTTAAGGCCTAAAATAAACCTGAATGGTCAAATATCTTCCCCACTTTTTTGTGTATTTTTTTAGACTATGTTTTTTTCCAAATTGAGTGATAAAATCACTTCAATGATTTGATTCTCATAATTTTAATATTCTAATAATTATGGTTTTCAAAAGATATCTACCAAAGTAGATTTTGTACGATAGCAGTTAGGGTTCATAATATACACAAAATAATTTGGAATATTTTATTCCTACAGCAGGAGATAATATTATTAACTCATTATGTGGAGTTTTGTTAAAAATTAGTTTGCATTGCATGGCACAAGCTAGAGACAATTATATTAATAATAGACCTTATTGTTTCGAATGATCAGATTCGTTAGCGCTAGAGTTTATGACGCACGCAAGGTTGACTATCGATCAGCAGTCGAGAACGGAATATACACCTTAGTTCGTTTCATTCGAATACAAAATACCAACTGCTCTTAGTGACAATCGAATGATCCAGTCGATAGTTTGGAAACAATAGTTTAAATCGTTCGAATTAAGCACCCATCACTAGTCTTCACCGTGATGGGGAGGTGGCGAATCCCCTCGCCCCTCCGCTAGACCCTCCCACCCGGTGGCGCGCATGCGTGGCGTTTATTGATCTCGTTGCGGGATCCCCGGTGAGAGGACTCGCGGGACCAACTTGCTGGCTGCGCTGATTCAACCCCACGTGCGCCAACATTACAAAACAAATCTTTATTATCATCGATATACCTGTCTGGGGTTTGAAGAGGGGTCGAGGGGTTGTTATTATTACTGCGTTTATAACTGCTTAATATACGTGTGGGTTTGAGGGTTAGGAGGGTTGATAGAGGGGTGCTTGCCTCGTCAGTATTCGCCTGGAAAGATATTATTATTATTATTATTATTATTAGCACCGCGTCTTACTACCCGTTCGTGTTATACGCACTTACGCTAATGTGTAATGGTAGGGTGATTGTGAGATGAAATGGAGGACCTACAGTTTAACGTGGAATCCGAACCACGGCGGAGGCCTGGCATTCCCCACATTCACAAGATGTCTTGTCAGAGGTGAAGGAAGGGTTTGGGCAATTAGATAAATCTGTGCCGGGACCGAGGATTGAATCCCGGCTGCCAGCACAAAAGTCTTGACACATTACCCCTAGACCGCCAGGTCAGCTGGAAAGATAGGATGGAAAACTACTTTCATTGGGATCCCCGCACTTCCCCTACCCCCTCTCCCATTCTCAGTTAACACAATTAAGGTCAATATTTCTTAGTTTTTCAATATTTATTTTGACAAAATAAGTAAAATCTCGGTTCGTTGTATATTTTTAAGTTAAATAACTTTCTACAAACCAGTTTCGGTGGGCTAGTAATCTATGGCGTCAATCTCGCAATAGAATGGACCGGGGATATCGGGGATTTGAATCCCGGTCGGGTGTACTAAGGGTGGTTTTTTTATCATAAAATGTTTCCCGCCCTCCTCTCATGTGAACGCGGGCACATTTATTTTAAAACGCTACCTTCCTCATACCGTTTTCACTAGCTTAGTTTATTGCATGTGTATGGCCTGGGTGGGCAGTGATAAGCGATGAAAAATAATAATTTACCAGTTGGACCTCAATAAAAGTCGAATAATTATGTTAATATTGCTTATATAGCATTGCGAATGCTAAGAAAGGTCCGCCAAAGATGTTTCTTTTATGAGTAGAAATTTGCTAAACAAGGAAGTAAATAATGGTTTGCCAACCAAAAAATAATAACTAAACGTTAATGCGGCGTCAAGCTTCTGAAAGCGAGCTCATTTCTCAATGATAATATCTGTAAAAAAAAGTTACGTCTATTCGTGAACTGTAAAATTTGAATAAAAGCAAAAGATCATTTTATAAATCATAATTCACAGATTTATTAAAGGGATGATTATATTATTTCTAACTACTCATATTATTTTTTTTACCAAATTTAAATATCATGATTTACCATAAAATGGTGGCAGGAGTAACCCAATTTAGACACCATCATCTATTAATAAGCCTTGACTTGAACTCTTGGTCTTATCATTTCTTATCCTTCCTTATAAAAGGGAAGTAAAAGAATTCCTCCCATCCAATTTGATAATGAAATGTAGATTCTACCACGACGGATTGAAGGTTGGCACGAAATTCCCTCCGAGAAGAGCTCTCTCCATCGGACCGACAAAAAGCATCCACCTACAAAATTACGCGAGCATTTCACAAACAGAACAAAGGGTTTTCATGAACATGATCATATTATTTCTTTAAAAAAAAACCTAACCTCAAGCATGTAAACATAATTTGCTTTTAAGTTTGCAAGGTTTGTTCTTTTTAAAATAAAAAGACTATCGTTTTAAAATAAAAAGTCTATGTACATCATTTTCTTCAGATAGTTTTCCTCGGTAGTAAATTCCTCTATAAAAGTTCGCACTAAGCGCCTTTAGGATTATTGCAATAATAATAATAATAATATTTAGCACCGCGTCTTACTACCCGTTCGGGTTATACGCTTTAAGTACTAATCACTCTAATGGATTAGAGAATTGGTAAAGTTGAATTAGAGGAAGTGAATCCGCATTTGCGCGGAGGGAGAGTGGAAAACCATTTAGGAAAAACTACCCCCAGTTCACCCGACCGAGATTCGAACCATCTGGGTTTATAAAAAAAAACATTGCTCGCTTAAGTATGTATTGCACCTATATTTTGTCCGAATCCTTAGCTCAGTCGGTAGTTTGTCTGTTTATTGAGATAAGGGTCCAGGGTTCGATTCCCGGAATGGCTGAAAAATGTATTGTTGCTGAAATGTGGGCTCCCCCTTTCACATTGATAAATGAATGGCCTGGGGGCTGGATGTTTTGTCTTTAAGTTATAAGTCGTTGCGCTGGTATAATCATTCCGTTCATAAAGTGCACGTTAAATAACTCGAATTAAAAAACCTGCTGATTTGGATTTATTTAGTCATTTGATGTTGGTATACCCGGTTTTTTTGTACAAAAGTGTTCTTCTTTCTTACTAGATAGAACCTTACTATATTATTATTATTAGCACCGCGTCTTACTACCCGTTCGGGTTATACGCACTTACGCTCATGTGTAATGGTAGGGTGATTGTGAGATGAAATGGAGGACCTACAGTTTAACGTGGGATCCGAACCACGGTGGAGGCCTGGCATTCCGCACGTTCACAAGTTGTGATTAATACACGTCTTGTCAGAGGTGAGGGAAGGGTTTGGTATTCAGATAAATCTATGCCGGGACCGAGGATTGAACCCCGGACCCCCAGCACAGAAGTCCGACACCTTACCCCTAAACCACCAGGTCACCTAACCTTATTATAAAGTAAAATTCTGGCAGGAAAAAAAAGCCTTCCAGATGATTATTCGTAGTAAAATCGTGTTATAGTTTTAACGGACTAGCGAGTTTGGGGTTCTAGTCCCGGGATGGTTGTTTTTCCTTTGTTATTTCACACAACCTCTACAAACCGATGCAGGTGCATTTTCTCTAATGCTACCTGCCTTGTAGTTTTTTCAATATATCAGCCTTTATTTAAAGCGGACAAATAATAAACCAAATACCCGCTTCGGTGGTTGAATGGTCTAAGCTGTCACAGTCGCCATAGATTGGACTGCCGATAACGAGGAGATCGGAGTTCGATCCCGGTCGGGTGTACTGAGCGTGTTTTATTATAAATGGTTTCCCCTCACTCTCACGCAATGTGGGTACATTTTCTATAAATTCGACCTTCC
Organism: Timema shepardi; assembly: GCA_902151425.1. Taxonomy (NCBI): domain Eukaryota; kingdom Metazoa; phylum Arthropoda; class Insecta; order Phasmatodea; family Timematidae; genus Timema; species Timema shepardi. The sequence goes on from CABFVX010007716.1 coordinate 9,054, forward strand.
TCATCCAGACCAATCAGCGTAGACCTAATTATTACTTAATCTTAAAACCAAAATGGGTAGTAATACGTGGTGGCATTAAAAAAAATACTAACATTCAATAATGACAATTAAATTTCACATTAGTATAAAACAAACGTAAAACGTGATATATTCTGACTGTGTCATCGGCATTCCTAATTATTCGTGTTAGTTTAGAGTGTAAAAAACAAATGAAAATGCTTTTAAAATATCCTCACGAAGCCTGTTATAAATATATTTTGGAAAACGCTGTGTTACACTATGGCGCTGTCTTATAAGCTACGCCATAGTGGATACAAACCAGGTAAGCTTCCTATATTTCAGGGTGAACGGATTGTACATCGGTATAACAAACCCTAAGTTTGCGGGAATAATACTTGTCCTCCATTGACCCGAGCTGGCTAGAATTGATAAATTCCCCGCGTGTCCACTTTTCTCTCCCTCTCTACAATAGTGTGTCGATAATTCGGACGAATTGGGGATCGACCCAGTTCGGATTTTCTAAAATACAGTAGCCCACTTATACCAAAAATATAAACGTAATTATGGATGGGATATTTACGAAATCTCGGTAATAAGTAGAAACATTTTCACTTTAGTTAAACAACGAAATTAAACTGTTTTGGTTGTTGCTGAATATCACACATTCTAAATGAATATAATGAGGCGAAAATCTAACAACAAAGAGAGTCGTCATTTTTTAAAACAAGGGTTGAGGTGCGTTTTTTGGCGGCCATGTCTCTGATGTTGACACCACTGTGGTTATTTTTATAAATACTATTTTTTTTCTTCGCGATCCGAAACCTTTGACGACCGAATTATCGACGCTCTAGTGTATTTGAATAATGCCAAGCTTTTCTCATAAACGCACTAGGATTTTCCATTTTCATACCTGCGTTTGGTGTCTGCTAGTAACGTACAGAAAGTGTAGGTTGGGCTGGAGGGGCAACAATAACGTTTGTCGGCAATGGACCCTTTTGGTGGAACCAACCACGTGAACTATTTTTACCTAATGGAACGGGAGGAGATAGTTAGAGTTTCATAGGAAGAATATGATCTGACATGTAGAAAAAGTTACTAGAACTACTAATATGTATTCATACGTCAAGTCATGTGACCTGCAGCTGTCAACCAATAAGGAATGTAAAAGCTAGAATATACGAAACAATGGTTTTACCGGTTGTTCTTTATGGTTGTGAAACGAGGTCTCTTTCCTTAAATGACGGGATAAAAACAACAATTTAGGATGTTAGAAAACCAGGTGCCTAGGAAGAGATACGAGTGGAGGAGGTTACATAGTGATGAGGTGTAGACCCTGTACTCATCACAAGACATTGCTAGGATAATCAAATCTCGTAGACTACGGTGGGCAGGACATGTAGCGCGACTGGAGGAATCTAGAAGGTCGCTTTTAGGGTTTTGACTGGCAAACCCAATGGGAAGATAACATTAGAATGTACCAGAGAGATATACTGTATAATGAGGTGGACTGGATATAACTAGCTCAAGAGAGGGCTCGTCGTTAGTGTAGGGGAAAGATGGCGCGACCTCCCACCCTCCTGCTCCCCCACCCCAATAATTTGCTCAATACCCGCCTCGGTGGCGTAGTTGGCTAACGCGCTAGTCTTGTTGAGCTCGGCCGCTGAGGACGGGGGAGATCGAGGTTCGAATCTCGGTCGGGTAAACTGGGCGTGGTTTTTCCTAAATGGTTTTCCACTCTCCCTCCACGCAAATGCGGGTTCACTTCCTCTAATTCAACCTTCCCAATTCCCAATCCATTAGCGTGATTAGTAGTTAAAGCGTATAACCTGAACGGGTAGCAAGTCGCGGTGCTAAATAACAATAATAATAATTTACTCAAGGGATATATTATTAATACCGTGAAAAGTTTTATAAATAAAACTGAGAATCCACGTTTAGTGCAAAGGTGAAATGATTGAGGTAACTTCCTTTATGATTAATTCTGTTATTGTCATATTTGTGTTATTCATTTGATTCGATGTTAGTATTTTCTAAAAGGCCTTTCCTATTCAAATTGGACTGTGTCATTTGTCCGAGATGAAAGCCTACCAACTCCCGGAGAAAAGAAAAACTAAAGATAAAACTATCTCCCTGTTGCCCGATCATAGTTCGAACCCCGGCCATAGTCTTTTTCACGCTCTCTAAGAGGAATAAATAAACTTCTTTATTCCCTGACTAAAGACCCGCTCCGATGGCTGCATGGTCTAAGGCGCCGATGATGGAGAGCTTGAGGTTAGTTGTTTTGAGGGTGTTTTTTCCTAAATGGGTTCCCACTGTCTCTTTTTCCCTCCGCACAATTGCGGGTACACTTCCTATAAATCGAACCTTGGTCATTCCTAACAAATTCGCGTAATTAGTATATAAGCGTATAACCCTAACGGGTAGTAAGACGCGGTACTTAAAAATGTAAATATATATTTTCTCTCAAAGGAATGATTACGTTTTTATTAAAGATTTAGTAGCTCTCTAAAATCCTGTGCAATATTTTAGTGATTTTTTTTTTTAAATGTTCGCATTCAATTTATTTAATGAAACTGTCGCGTGGTTTTTTTTTTTGTGTTCAAAAATTAACTTTCTGTACGGGGGAAATTGTTTCAGTGGTGTACTCTTCTCTAAGTTCAACACTTGAAGCTCTAGACCCAAACCTTCCAGGTCGGTGTTAATTCCAGTATGCCACAGTACTAATTGGGTTGTTGAAAAGTCGCTCATTTGCATTTTGGATGGGCAAGCATTTTTATTTCTTGTTTTAAACTGGTAGCGAGGCCATTAGCACGGTCGAATGTTTTGTGGTGTAAAAGAAGGAATACAATATTTAGCATGGACTTTTCAAACGTTTGCGAGGAGGTCGGGAAATGGAACGTCATTGTCGGCGAACCCCTGGAACCTTTTGAAGAGCGTGTTCTTTTTATGTTGGGCATTTATTGGTGGCGGCGGTTACATTATCATTATTATTATTAGCACCGCGTCTTACTACCCGTTCGGATTATACGCACTTACGCTAATGTGTAATGGTAGGGGTGATTGTGAGATGAAATGGAGGACCTACAGTTTAACGTGGGATCCGAACCACGGTGGAGGCCTGGCATTCCCCACATTCACAAGATGTCTTGNCCACGGTGGAGGCCTGGTATTCCCCACATTCACAAGATGTCTTGTCAGAGGTGAAGGAAGGGTTTGGTAATCAGATAAATTTGTGCGGGGACCGAGGATTGAACCCCGGCCGCCAGCACAGAAGTCCGACACCTTACCCCTAGACCGCCAGGTCACCTCACGGCGGTTAAACACTTCTACTCGGGCAGACTGTCTGACAAATCTCATTCGATGATAATTCAATACATGTCTCGAATAAACACGATGTTATTTATTATTGAAACGTCTTAAATGCGGCCATATTTTATTAAGTACAAAAAAACGCCCGTTAAACCGAACCCCGGTGGTTGGAAATTCCGGATAATCTGAACACACATTTCGGAAAACGGTGAAACAATTTAATGAAGTCAAATGAAATATATTTTATTGATAAACAATCTCAACGTTAAAAGATAAATGTTCAGCGACAGTAATATCTGGTGATAAATGTTTAATATTTACATGTTGTATCAACAATGTTTTTTCCTCGTAGCTAAAAATAATTACAGTACAAATTACGTGTCATACATCAGTTAAATAAATTAACATTTGATTAAACTCAGTAAACTGTATTTTAAAATTCGTGGAAATACTGTATCCCTGCATTCTCCCGGTTAATCCGAACAAGCCTCGGTCCTAATTAGTTCGGATTAACGAGGTTCTCACCCGCCTCGGTGGCGTAGTTGGCTAACGCGCTAGTCGTATCAAGCTAGACTGCTAAGGACGGGGGAGATCGAGGTTCGAATCTCGGTCGGGTGAACTGGGGGTGGTTTTTCCTAAATGGTTTTCCACTCCCCCTCCACGCAAATGCGGGTTCACTTCCTCTAATTCGACCTTCCTAATTCCTAATCCATTAGCGCAGTTAGTACTTAAAGCGTATAGCCCTAACGGGTAGTAAGACGCGCTGCTAAATAATCATAAATAACGAGGTTCTTTTGGAGCGGAGTGCTGATTTTCGTGCAAATTAATAAAGGGAGGCCTTTCCTCTTACTTAGTAGGAGTTATGGAAGTAAAAAACACCTTTCAGAAGCATATTAGATCGTGCTATATACACGCACTAGAAACCTATTCACCATAATCGCGATTAGCTGAAATTCTGGCGTCTCCGAATCATCCTATGGACTAAAACTAAACTAAAATTACACTAATATTAACTGAAAAGCTCCCATTACAATAATATTTCCTGCAAAATTTAGTACGTTGACACTACAGTTGCTTGTAAATGTTATCAAACCTCAAACGAACAAACAAATTATTTTTGATAATTTTGTTTTAAGTGGTTGAAAGGCCTTTGTCTTTGTGACGTAAAAAAACAACCTCACATCTAATTCGGCACACTGGATAAAAGTGTGATATTATTCTTTATGAGACTCCCTTAGCCGGGAGTCGATCCCGATCTGCTCGTCATCAGCAGTCCACTATATTGCGGGAGTGACGCCTTACTCCGTGGACCCTCTCCTCTTCTACCTACTAATTCGTTTAACCCGAGGGTTATCTAAGAGTTAAGATGAAGTGCTAAGGATGAGGAAGGTAGCTCAGAGGTATTGGGTGGAAAAAACGTTCATTGGATCAGGTCGGAATTTAAACCCCGACCTCTGCGTTGAAGGCAAACGATAACCTCTTCGGTGGTCTTATGGTCTAAGGTGTCATTCTCATGATAGACTGGCCTGTCGATTACCGGAAGGTCGGGGTTTTAATCTCGGTCGGTTCTACTGAGGGTGGTTTTCCCCCCTAAATGGTTTCCTACTCTCCTTCCACGCAAATGCCGGTAGATTACCTCTAAATAACACTCATTAGAGTAATTATCGTATAACCTGAACGGGTAGTAAGACGCAATATAAAAAAAAAGCTCTCTCCATACACAGCTAGATCCGGGCGCCATCTTTTCTTCACCCCAGGGACTATTTATTTTATTTCTCCCTCCACCCCCCCCCCCCCCCCNGTCTCAGGAAATAAATTGTGGCCGCACTTGAGGCAGATGTGGAAATAAAATGAAATAAAAAAATAAAATACTTTCGTCAATTTTTGTTTTGAGATGTGATACGTGCCTCGAGAGGGGGAGGGGGACATAGAACGGGGAGGGAGGGAAGTAAGTCTTGCTACAGAGCTTAGGGTACCTTGGTTCGAGTCCATTAAGTGCTTTAAATAATTGAGTAAGGTGTAAGCTAGCGTGATCGACTGTAAGCCGGCGCCGATGGTACCCCCTCCCCAACCCCTAAGCCCCGTCCCCCTCCACACACACTCACAATTTGTCTACCAATCAGAATAACGTAATTTAAATTCGCTAGAGCCACCAAAAGGAAACAAAACTCTATGAGAAATTAACATTTTGTATACCTTCGGATAGTTTAAAATAATATATAAATATATTAATTCAAATTTATGTTGAAATACGCGATTTTCCAGGGTTCTTCAGTCTAGCACGGCCGTGCTCTACCACTGAGATATCCAGGTTCGTTCTCTACTTGGGATAGTACACAGAACCTTTTAAAAAATACAAACATTGATACCATTCTACAACATTAGTTTATTATTGTTGTTTTATAGGTATTTTTATATACATATATATCGAACGCGGCAGCTGTAGATCACGTGACTCGACGGTATACCAAGTTCTAGCTGTTAGATAAGGTTCTTCCTATGAACATTGGACTGTATCAGCCATTATTATAAAGCAGGTTCGGTTCCTGTCTTTAACATACATTAGGTGGGGTTTCCTATTTGGATTATTTTTTGAGAACTTTTGTTTAGCACCCGCGTCTTACTACCCGCTCGGATTATACGCCTCTGTATAAATTACACTCATTTGTTAGCGATTAGGAAGGTTTAATATATATAGAGAGTAAACCCGCATTAGCGTAGAGAGAGAGAGAGAGAGAGAGAGAGAGAGTAGACAACCGTTGAGGGAAAACCACCCTCAGTACACCCGACCGGGATTCGAACCTCGATCTCCCCTTCATCGACAGTCTAGCCTAACACGAGAGTAGCGCATTAGAACATGCGGCCACAGAAGCTGGTTTTTTTTATACAACTGATAAATTATACATTTGTTATAACTTGTTTGTCAGTGGTCGTAAGAGGTGGAACATCGTCATTTAATCACAAGACCCGCCATAAGTCCGGACGTTTTGGGTTTTTTTGGGCCTTAACTCAAATTCAAGGTCATTTTTCTCTGGTGTTGGACACCCCTCGCCGAGGTCCCTCCCCGGTAGTCCTAAACATCAATACGGGGACCCGCTGGGCCGGGAGAAATCAATGTAAGGAGTGGAGGGACGAGGGGTGGGGGGTTGAATGAGTCATCGCTGATAGGGATGGGGAGGGACGGAGGGGTGGAGAAGCATTATTACCATTCTACCATCCCCTCCCTATCTCCCTTAAACAGTTTCAAGAAAATGAGGCGAATTGTAGGACAAAGCTGCCATACAAAATCTCATTTCCTGAAAACGGGGCGGCACTAAAAAGGTAAGGGGGGGGGGGGCTTGGAGGTTCTAATGTACCGTCTGTTTGTGTCATTTCGCTTCGTCCCAAACCTTTTTTTTACCCGGGGTTAGTCTCTATCGAACTTTTGCCCTCACAATTAAAGCTGTTTTCTACTTTACAACATTCATCGACTCTTCCCAACAAACCCGCCTCGGTGGCGTAGTTGGCTAACGCGCTAGTCGGGTTGAGCTCGACTAGCTGAGGACGGGGAGATCGAGGTTCGAATCTCGGTCGGGTGGACTGGAGGTGGTTTTTCCTAAATGGTTTTCCACTCTCCCTCCACGCAAATGCGGGTTCACTTCCTCTAATTCAACCTTCCTAATTCATTAGCGTAATTAGTACTTAAAAAGCGTATAACCTGAACGGGTAGTAAGACGCGGTGCTAATATTATTATTTTTTCTTCCCAACAAGATTTTTTTAATATATTTTTTTTTGTATATTTAGAAATAATATTGCGATGTCAATGTTGTTATTCAATGTAAAGAAAATATAAGGTCGCTCCAGATGGAGAGAAAGACATTTGATTGGCTGAGCTAGTGACATGACTCGGTACATAAACCAATGCGTTATATATTCCATTCACGGTAGGAATTACTCTCTGTAAGGTCTTTTTTCCTACCAATATCCTACTATATAGTAGATTTATGGTAGGGAAAAAGGCCTTTCAGAAGTCAATTCCTACCGTGAATGGATTATAAAATAGACAAAGTTACATGGAAGACAAAACTAATTTGTTAAAAATCAGGTCGCCTTTTGGAGCTTTAAATAATTAATAAACCTTTAAAATCCACACCATTTGTCCAACTAACAAATTACTCTACTCATATGGACGTTTGGCTGTTTTCGTATTAAAATACAACTGCTATGCGCTGGGTGACGTAACCAATGACGTAATAAAGTTTCTCCGAGTGGCGCTATCTTTCTTCTCTCTTTACATTGGCGGTATCCGGCCTTTTTTGTTCAACTTTGTACCCCCAAAGATGTTGGTGCAAAACGCAAGTTATAAAGTCTGTTCACCATAGGAATTGATTTCTGAAAGGCTTTTTCCCTACCAGAAATCTATTATATAGTAGAATATTGGTAGGTAAAAATACCTTTCAGAGAGTAATTCCTACCGTGAATGGAGTATACCTATTCTGTGGTCCACATATTAAATAAATAACATGAATTAAATCCAATTCAATATATTGTGTGTGGATGCATACAGTCTGTTCGCCATTGGAGTGTAAGTAACTGACAGATATTCATAGCGTAGGGTTCATCTAGTCCGGCTTGCCAGTGACAAATAGGTGTGGGTGGGATTCCCGGATGGGTATACCGAGGGTTTATTTTTTCTAAATGTTTTAACCTTCCTCATCCCTATCCCACTAGCGTAATTTAAAATGCTTACAGCCCGGACAGGTAGCGAGAAGTGGTTGGGGGGTTCAAACCCCCCGTGAAGTTTTATGAACAAAATATATATAGCTTTATTTGTGGTTCAAAAAATATCAAAATTAAGATACAAATGCAAATTAGGGGGGGCTGTGTTACCATAAAAAACACTTCAGAGAGCGTTTAGAACTGTTTATAATTTAGAATTTTTTCTAGCCTCCAGCACTTGGGGGATCTGCCCACAAAACACCCCTTGAAATTATTGGTTGAATATGGCCTTGGGGGTGGGGGATGGTTTTGAATTTGAAGGAAAACAGAGACGCCTTATTTGTTACAACACTGTACCTTCTCAAAACTGAGTTTACTTTTTAAATGAAGCGCTTGTTTGTCTTTCCTATTAAAATACAAACTAGTTTGTTAACAGAAAATGCGTCTTTACCGCTTTAGGTTTTCATCATACTGACATACCACACAATATAACGGGTGCACTAATACAGAACATGATGGACGCACTAATACATAACTTGATGCACTAATACAGAACATGATGCACTAATACATAACTTGATGCACTAATACAGAACATGATGGACGCACTAATACATAACTTGATGCACTAATACAGAACATGATGCACTAATACAGGATTTTCGTTCCTCCAGATAACCTGAAGCCCAAGAAACCCATCGATCTGACGGCCTTGAAGGGCAAGCAGCCGGAGATATTCGACGAACCCGACGATGAAGCGATGGCTGATGAGGACGAAGAGGAGGAGGAGGACGAGTCCGACGATGGCGACGACGCCGAGGACATGAGTGACGACGTGGGGGGCGTAGAGGACGATTACGCCGCAGACGGCGACGCCCCGTACGGTGAGCTGCCCGCGAGCAGCACGGCGTCGTCGGCGCCCTCCAAACTGAACGTCCCCACGCCCAACCCGACGCAGGCCCCCACCCCTGCCACCGCGTCTCCCAGCCAGGCGCCCACGCCGGACCCTTACTTCACGCACATCGACCCCCGGCTGGAACACCAGGCTTACAAGGACGTCCAACAGCGCCTCGAGGAGATGCATCGGGAGAAGGTCACCAAGGTGAGTTTTTGAGAGTCAACCCTACAGTCCGTATAGGTAGTGCCCTTGAGAGACAACCCTACAGTCCGTATAGGTAGTGCCCTTGAGAGTCAACCCTACAGTCCGTATAGGTAGCGCACTTGAGAGTCAACCCTACAGTCCGTATAGGTAGTGCCCTTGAGTCAACCTTACAGTCCGTATAGGTAGCACTTGAGAGTCAACCCTACAGTCCGTATAGGTAGTGCCCTTGAGAGTCAACCCTACAGTCCGTATAGGTAGTGCCCTTGAGAGTCAACCCTACAGTCCGTATAGGTAGTGCCCTTGAGAGTCAACCCTACAGTCCGTATAGGTAGTGCCCTTGAGAGACAACCCTACATTCCGTATAGGTAGTGCCCTTGAGAGACAACCCTACAGTCCGTATAGGTAGTGCCCTTGAGAGACAACCCTACAGTCCGTATAGGTAGTGCCCTTGAGAGACAACCCTACAGTCCGTATAGGTAGTGCCCTTGAGAGACAACCCTACAGTCCGTATAGGTAGTGCCCTTGAGAGTCAACCCTACAGTCCGTATAGGTAGTGCCCTTGAGAGTCAACCCTACAGTCCGTATAGGTAGTGCCCTTGAGAGTCAACCCTACAGTCCGTATAGGTAGTGCCCTTGAGAGTCAACCCTACAGTCCGTATAGGTAGTGCCCTTGAGAGTCAACCCTACAGTCCGTATAGGTAGTGCCCTTGAGAGTCAACCCTACAGTCCGTATAGGTAGTGCCCTTGAGAGTCAACCCTACAGTCCGTATAGGTAGTGCCCTTGAGAGTCAACCCTACAGTCCGTATAGGTAGTGCCCTTGAGAGTCAACCCTACAGTCCGTATAGGTAGTGCCCTTGAGAGTCAACCCTACAGTCCGTATAGGTAGTGCCCTTGAGAGTCAACCCTACAGTCCGTATAGGTAGTGCCCTTGAGAGTCAACCCTACAGTCCGTATAGGTAGTGCCCTTGAGAGTCAACCCTACAGTCCGTATAGGTAGTGCCCTTGAGAGTCAACCCTACAGTCCGTATAGGTAGTGCCCTTGAGAGTCAACCCTACAGTCCGTATAGGTAGTGCCCTTGAGAGTCAACCCTACAGTCCGTATAGGTAGTGCCCTTGAGAGACAACCCTACAGTCTGTATAGGTAGTGCCCTTGAGTCAACCTTACAGTCCGTATAGGTAGTGCTCTTGAGAGTCAACCCTACAGTCCGTATAGGTAGTGCCCTTGAGAGTCAACCCTACAGTCCGTATAGGTAGTGCTCTTGAGAGTCAACCCTACAGTCCGTATAGGTAGCACTTGAGAGTCAACCCTACAGTCCGTATAGGTAGTGCCCTTGAGAGTCAACCCTACATTCCGTATAGGTAGTGCCCTTGAGAGACAACCCTACAGTCCGTATAGGTAGTGCCCTTGAGAGTCAACCCTACAGTCCGTATAGGTAGTGCCCTTGAGAGTCAACCCTACAGTCCGTATAGGTAGTGCCCTTGAGAGTCAACCCTACAGTCCGTATAGGTAGTGCCCTTGAGAGACAACCCTACAGTCCGTATAGGTATCACTTGAAACTGGACTCGGTCTCGACACTTTACTGTTCAGGCTATCCTCATATTTACACAGATGTGATGGTGTGAAGAAGGTAGAAATTAGAGGATATGTACCAGCATTTGCATTGATGGAGTGGGGGGGAAACCATTTAGTAAACACCACCCTCAATATACCTGACTGAAACTCGGACCATAGTCTCCACCTCTTTAGCAATGTAGATTAATTTTAGACTGATGCCTTAAGAGTCCAGAGGTTGGTGACCTGGGGCTCTTTAACTTTTAAGGTGGGGATGTATGACACGTGAGTTCATTTAAGTGTTTTTGCAGTTTTTATAGTACTTTTTTTTTAATAAATCAAATATTTCTTGAGTATAAACACACAGTTTAATTTTCTTGATGCGGTGATATTAACAGTTGTTGAATATTTGTCATTAGAAAGGCGGCATTAGATGACAAACTTTTTAAACTAAGAGAAAAAGTTGTCATTAAATTCCAGGACACCCTTGACAGATATTCAACTACTGTTGATATCAACATTTGAAGAAAATTAAACTCTTTGTTCCTAATGGAGAAATATTTTATTTATTTTAAACAACGAAAGTTTTTTCGCGTTCCTACATCCCTATCGTAAAAAAAGGCAATATGTTTATTTTTAATCAAACCTCTTGAAATGAGTACTCTAAAGAACTCCTCCTTAGTCCAAGATTGAAGGGGGGAGGGGGTGTCACGGTGCTCAGTCGTAAGGAACCGGCCCGATGTACAGTGGCCGGGACGCGATCTGGTTCTGCGCATTCTTCATATAAACGCGCACTAGACTGTCTTTGCCACCTTCCGGTACTGGCAGATCTAAAGATCCTGTCGGGGCGGCCCCTGGGCAATGTGACGGACGCTGGAGTCCGGCATAGCTAAGACCCTGATAAGGTCATCTGTGTGTGAGGAGCGAGGCTCCTCGACATGCACTAAGCGGTAAGCGGTGCGTACCCATGTAGCAGGGATAGCTGGTCAGGGCAACTCCGGGAAGTCGGTCTCAAGAATTGTGCTGAGGGGGTGGCAGCCAAGATCGAGGGACAAAGATAAAGATCTGGGGAAGAAGAAAGATGGTTGAGAAGCCAATCAGTTGGAGGCTGAGCTCTTGACATCCTCGTGATTGAGCAATCACTAGGAAGAGCCAACTCCTCCCTTCATGCGGCCCCAGTGGAGGGGAGGTTTTCCTCAAGTTACCCAAGACAAGCTGGCATGGAAGGGTTGGTGCTGGTTTTTTCAGTTGCCTGAGTACTGGGAATGGCACTCGTGGACTTCGATCCATGTCCGGCGAGAAAGTTTCGTCCCGATGGGTATCAGTTGTTTCACTGTTAGGGGCCTCTGAGCCTAGATACAATGTAGCTGGGAAGCCCTTCGGGGGGTCTAAAAGTCTCAGATTGGACTGAGGTGCATTCTTATTCTTAATTAAAAAAATGGTTCTTCACGCAAAATAAGTTTCTGACCCCTTCCTTAGACCATGTGACCACCGAAAGGGGTCGAGTTCTAATCCACAGCCGTTGATCGCCAGGTGATGAAGGACTGGTCCGACCTCGAGGAGAGGTACCAAGACATGCGCTCAAGCGACCCGAAAGCTGCGGAGGACTTCAAGAAACGCATGACCCAGCGGTTCCAGAAGACTGTCCAGGCGCTGGAAGAGGAGGGTGATGCGGAGAAGCACCAACTGGTGGCCATGCACCAGCAGAGGGTCATGGCTCATATCAACGAGCGCAAGAAGGAGGCCATGGGTTGCTACACTCAGGCGCTCAACGACAACCCACCCAATGTAAGATTTGTTTCCATCCTTGGTTGTAGACTACAATTTTCATAGGAAGAGACTTGTCTGGTGTCTATAGAAGTTACTATATCTACTTTCATGTATTCATACATCAAGTTATGTTATCTGTAGTTCTCACTTTTGATAAATATTATCAATACCTATAAAATAACACTAATAAAATAGCAATATACTATCAATTCTTGCAGCAAAAAAAAACCTGTTTTGACAAACGGTAGAAGAGACCATCTCTCCCCACAGATAACATTTAAATTAAGGTAGGTAGAAAATACAACTCGAACAAGGTGTCTCATTTTATTGCGTTTTGCTCTTCTTTGCTTTGTAAATCAGTGGAATTTTTTATTAGTGAAACCGTCCAATTTATTTTTAAAAAAAACAGCCAAAATAACTATTTTAAAGTAAAAGAAACTATTTAAACGATCCCAATTTTTGGGTTGTCAAGTGAGGAATTTATATTTATTGTTCGAAATAATTTGTATATCCAATGTCCTAAAATTTGGATGAGGAATTTTTGTCTCCATTTGAAAAGTTTTTGTCCAAATTTCAGGATGCTCATGGCAAACATTCAATAACTTTTAATATTATTTTGTGTTATGGTGACCTGGTGGTCTAGGGGTAAGGTGTCAGACTTCTGTGTTGAGGGTCCGGGGTTCAATCCTCGGCCCCGGCACAGATTTATCTGATTGCCGAACCCTTCCTTCACCTCTGACAAGACATTTTGTGAATGTGGAGAATGCCAGGCCTCCACCGTGGTTCGGATCCCACGTTAAACTGTAGGTCCTCCATTTCATCTCACAATCACCCTACCATTACACATTAGCGTATGTGCGTATAACCCGAACGGTTAGTATAGACTTGGTGCTAGTAATAATACTTTGTGTATAGAAGTAAACTAAACATACTGAAGCACTATTTTATTTATTTTGTAAAAAAAAAAGTTTTAATATATAAACATTCAAAAATATTGACCTTAACATTATGTTACTTTCTACCTCACATTAGTCTCGTTAATACACCAACAAAAATAATTAGTTTTTATCGACACACCTTACCTTACGTTCAGGCTGTCTGCATTTCTACTCATTATGTTAATATGTCGAGGAAGAAGAAGGTTAAAATAAGAGAAAGCGAACCAATACTTGCATGCAGAGAAGTTTGTAAGACAATTAGGAAAAAGCAGCCTCAGTAGACCTAACCGAGATTCAAACCCACAATCTCCTCGTCATTGACACTCCAGTTTATTGCGAGAATGATGCCTGAGACTGTTTGGCCATCAAAGTGGGTAATAATCTGTCGCTTTCAACCCTGGCTCATATTAGAACGAAACGCGATTTTTTTTTACAGACTCACCGGGTTCAGAAGTGCTTACAGAAGCTGCTGCGATCCCTCCATAAGGATCGCCACCACACCATCTCTCACTACCGCCATCTGCTCACCTCGAGCTTTGAACAGGCGGAGAGGGAGAAGACCTTGACCTTGGAACACCTCACCAACATTGACAAGATGGTCAACCAGTCCCTGCAGATGTTGGACAGGTAAACTGACCGCCACAGTACAGTAACATTATCTGACGGCTAGAAACGTTACTAGACATACTTTCATGTATTCATACATAAAGTTGTGTGACCTGCAGCTGTTACTTTTAATAGATAATATCAATACCTATAAATAACACCAAACTAATACAGGAAAATGTTATCATAAAGGCCATAAAAAAAAGTATTTTGTGTACATTTTTTTTACCCTGAATGGTATCAGTCTACCTACATTGATTGATCTGCATTATGGCTGTATTCAATTATTATAAATACGTTTTGTTCCAAGTTCTCGTCATCGTCATCATCATCATCAACTGTTTCCAATCTGTGGCCTCCACTCCCTCTGTCCTCACACTATTCTTTTTCCCTTAATCTTGTCCGTTCTTTTGTGCTCACTCACACACTTCTTGTCTTCCTTAGTTTCTCTTGTGGTCTTTTTCCTCCAGACTCCAACTCTCATCATTCTCTTCTTAGGATCCTTTTCGTTTTTTTCCATCCTCAATACGTGTCCTTACCAACTTTTGCCCGAGACTCTGTATCGCTCTGTATCATTCTGATTCTCTAAGGTTCTATCTGTTTATAAATGTTTGCGTAACTGCAGATTTCCCGACCTGCGCACCAAGATCGGTCAGTTGATGGAGGATTACATCCAGGCCCTGCGCAGCAAGGACGAGACACCCGGCTCGTTGCTAGCCATGACTAGAGACGCTGAGGCGGCCATCTTGGACAAATACAGGGCTGATGTAGCGGCAAAACAAGAAGGTTAGTGTTAGTTTGGTCGAGAAGATTTCACACCGAAAATAGTGTATATATGTGTTTATGGTATTTATTTCCACATTTACTGCTCAAATGGCATATATATATATATACACACACACATTGTGTCTTATTACTTGTTAGGGCTATCCCCATATTCACACTAATCAGATAGAGTAGTCATGTAAAGCTTGTGGCCCTATCCATGATTTTGGGCGCCCTGCGGACCTTTAGATGAACCGAGTTAAGTATCGACAACCCTATTCTTTTTATGAGTGTAAACATATAACCTTTGAGAATGGGATATTTGGGAAGTTGGCATAATTTGGACTCTTTCTTTGACATGCATCAATTCTCAAAACATTCTCGAATTTGCCTGCTAAATATATGCGGTGCTTGGCAGCATATAAATGTGTTGACGGCTGTTTCAATACATGAAATGGGACCAAATGCCTGACAGATCATGGCTTATGGGCATGCATTTGTCATCCATTATAAAAGTGACCTAAGCACAAGGGTTTTGGGGAGATAATCACACCATTGATGCATTAAAGGGTTTACAATTTTTAGTTTAAAAATATGGGGTAAGTCTTATTGTTTTTATAAGGGTTATTTTTTTTATTATATTGAGGTACTAATTTTTTTCTTTTTACTTAAGATATAGATATCTTTTTTTTTAGTGTCCTCCCTGGTCCCTCTCCCTCCGGCTGTATTTTTAATTTTTTAGTTCCAATGTGTCCGTTATGAGCAAATGAGTTCAATACGCCTAAGCTAGGTTAAGAAAGGCGTAATTTAGAGGAAATACGTCCTTATTTGTAAAGGGAGATTGGAGAACTATTTAGGAAAACCACCTATTATACACTTTAAGACTATAAATAATACATATTATAATTTTTGTTATTACTAATATTATTTATGATAGTATTTATTATAAAAATTAATATGTATCAATATAAATATTCCATTGTAAACAAAGGGAAAATGGCACCAAACTGCTATATTAAATTAAACATTGACAGGAGTATAGAAGGGTACGGCCTACACACTCACCAGGAAACTGTAGGCCTCAAAGTTCACAATTTAAACAACAAACCACATACCTGGGAAATTTTCGAGGTACATCACTCCCCTTCTTCAGCAGAAGAGTTTGTTTTTAACTCTCTTCTGCTGAAGGAAGGGACAGATGTACCCTGAAAATTACATAAATATTTAATGTGTACATCTCATATTAATGTCTGGTTGTACTAACTTTCATTCTCATACATTGACTAACTTACCATAACGATGCTATGCAAAAAGTATAACATATCAAGTTTGACCCCTGATAACTCGTGAACCGCAGTCTTCCTTGCACTCATGACTCTTGACTTGTTGAGAGCCTGAAAACACAATATAGAGAGTGGGTTTGAGGATGATTGTGTGTGTTTTTCAATGATTGGGCTTGTGTCTGTCGTGTCAGAACGCGAGCGTCAGAGACAGCTGGAGAAACAGCGCAAGGAACAGCGCAAGAAGGAGCGTGTGGAGTTACGCGAGGAGAAGCAACGTGTGGAGGCGACGCTGGACGGCCATGACAAGTTCGACCCGGAGACCATGGAGGATGAACACATGGGTGTGACCGCAACCTCAAGTCCTGTGGCGGTGCTCCACCACGAGGAGGTGGCCAGGGTGGCTCACGCCCAGACGCATGCCGTCAGTCATGGGGAGCCGGTAAGCCTCCCTCCCCTGCTTGCTGGTTAACGTAACGGTGGCAAACTACAACAAACAAAACTACCTTTTAACTAATTAACGCTTTCTCTTCCTGAACCTTACACCATCATTATCATGTGTATGGAAACTTAGACGCAAATATGCATTTTACATGAAATGTTTCACTTTATTAATTACAGGATGTTCAGTGATCCGGAAAACAAGGAAATGTCTGAAAATTTGCTTGCTAAGAGAAAATTCTGGAATCTGTGCATTTTAACTAAAGAAATATATATTCCCCTTTTATTTACAATAGTCATAATAACATTTTTCTCCCAGTTAATACTCATCGCAAATCTCTTTTAATACTGTAGTTCCTGTTGAGCATACTAATCTCATTTCTCAAAGTCAACAAGTGCTTTTCCTTGTCATGGCTGTGTGCACGCGCAAGAATTTGTTTACGTCTTGCTAGAAGGGTCTTAAAATAAGTCATAATTGTGTGTTTCAGACGTTTTCTGTTCGTCGTGAGGTGTATCATCGAGAGAGTAAGAGTGTGTACTTCACCTTGGCTTTTGCTGGTATCGCACTGATGGCGGCCGTTATTGTCGGCATTGCCGTGCTACGGAGAAGGAGTGCTCGTTCTCCTCATAATCAGGTAGGTCGTCTTTGGTTGCGTTTGTCCATTTGGAACATCTGCCTGAGCTACATCACTCGTTGCCCAGTTTGTGGAAAGATCAGCCATTTCTCAGGTGACGCCTGAATGTACTAATCGTACCTCCTTTCTGTGGAGGCTTTTTCCATGTCCTGATGAGATTAGGGTGATAGTGAATATTAGTGTTTGGAACCAGTAGAAATTCTTAAACCTAACTTAAGCCTAACCAACCAAAAACCCTGGTCACCTTTGGGATAATTACCCGTGGTACAAGTCAGGAATTGAACTTAGGACTCCTAGGTTTGTAGCCAGGTGTGCTGAACACTATACCACGGGGCCAGCTACCTGGCTTCTTTTGGCTTGACGTTTCTGGCCTTGGCTGATATGTAACAGACTTCTGAGGTTGGTGCATCAAATAGGAGAGGTTACATCGGCCCCATGGGATGATATGATGATGATTATGATTATGATTATGTAGTGCCAAAAAAAGTCTTGAACCTGAATTAAACCTAACTTACCCAGACCTTGGCGATCATAGGAAAAATTCCTTGGGAAAAATATCTATAATACCATAGAGACCTCGGAGCCTCTAGATTAGTAGCAAGGAACACTGATCATTAGACCAAGAGGCTGAAATCTTCTTCCTTTAATCTCTATGTCCGATAGGTGGCAGGACTTACGAACCATTTTAAGTCTTGTCTTTCCTTGGATTAGAGGTGTAACAAGTACTCTTTTTCAATTCAAACGCGAATCGAATATACGAAATCTTCGCGAGGCCAAATCGAAGTTCAGATTTTTTGTTAGTTGTTTTGTGCTTGAAAAAATATTATATCATGGTTATTTAAATTACCTTATGCACTAAAATTACTTTGAAAATGTTTTATTTTACAATTGTCTGTAATTATTATACCAATCTTATAAATCAAGCTATTTTCATAACAAGCAATCCAATTTCTTCAAATTTTCCCCATATTATTATTATTATTATTATTAATTTGTAATGTACAAAACGGCTTAGAATGGCGGTAACTAAATATAAATTGAGTACTTTATCTGTCAATATTTTTATTGGCGAAGCTTCGAAGCAAAGTCGAAACTGATGTTTGTTTTGGAGCCAAGTTGAAGTTTTGAAGCTTTGAACACCCCTACCCTGGATTAAAGTTTGTGTTTCAGGTACATTTATAGGATTCAGTTTTGAAGGAGGTCCTAAACACTCATTTATACATTGAGCAATGCAGGCATGTATCTATAGTTATATTATCGTCATTTGGTATGGTGGAGAGAGGGTGGGGAATAAGGATTGAGGGATTAAAATACTCACTGACTATTTGTCATTATTTAATTAATAAAGTTTAATCTACATACTCTATAGGGTCTTTATTCATATAGTCCTTAAGCTAGTTTTACATCCATTACTGTTTCCAGCCTGTGGCTGGGTCACTTTAGTAAAATGCCTCCGTCTCCCTTTGTCTGTCTACCATTCTTACCTTAGTGTTGTCCTTTCTTCTCCTCTCACTCGCACACTTTCTGTTACTTGCTCCTCCCATATCTTCCTTGGTCTCTCCCTTGCAGTCTTTTTCCTATATACTCTTACATCATTCTCTTTTGTGGTTCTTTCCTTCTCCATCCTCATTACATGACCATACCATCTCATTCCTAATCCTGTTTTTCCTAGTGATTGTTAACATGACTCCATAGCCTCCATTTTACTAGTCCTTTTTTCACATCCTACATCCATGGGTGTGTTACATGTTTAATTCATTCATGACCTAAGTTTATTTGGATGACAGCTCAACAAGTTACTAGGAATAGTCCCTAATATATCCCTTATAATTATTTGAGTTGGACACAAAGCTTATTTATTGTTTTATTCCACTTGAAAAAATTAATATTCACACTACTTACGCAAACGATCTAACGAAAATAGCTTCAAAATAGCGACCAACAAATTTAAACCGTGTGGTTGAACATGATGAAAACAAGTTTTTTACAATGATGCATCTACGCAGTGGATAAAAATATTTTATTCACTTAAATATTTCAAAATACGATAAAAAATATTCATAAAATAATGTATTACATACAAAAGAAGACAAGTAAATACGATGCCTGTATTAAAAGGTATTGATGTGTGCACTATATTACACATCACAGATAACATTCCAAAACGAGGAATAAGTACTTTTAATTATGTTCAAAATATTGTTTCGAGTTGTATAAAAAGAAATTATTGAAAGTAATGAAATAGTTTGAGAAACTTTAATTTTACATTATTTTTAATGTAAAATATAACAGGTAATTAAAAAACTTAACATATATAACAAAACAATGATCTCTTACAAGTGTTGTCAACCCAAAACCTAAACACATGATTTTTGAACTGTCATCCGGGTAAAAACCCATTATGATCGAACTATGACAATGGGCACAAAGTACAACACATCCTTACTCCTCGAGGGCACTTATATACTCCATGGCAGGTCTCTTACACACCTGTATAACATCTTCCCCTGCGGACCTCGTGTTAGACCGTGCTTACAAGCCAGGCTTAAAATGTTCCAACATGGTTTACTCGGGCCAAATACACATTGGGGCATTCAGTTAAATATTGCCTAGAAAAATAAATCATAATTTATGTTAGTGTCATCTTTAGTGTGCCTCTGCGGGATTTTGGGGAGATTGAATGAACAGTGAAATTACAACAATTTTTCTGTCCAATTTGGGTGACTTGGCGGTCTAGGGGTAAGGTGTCAGACTTCTGTGCTGGCGGCCGGGGTTCAATCCTCGGTCCTGGCACAGATTTATCTGATTACCA
>CABFVX010007717.1:9800-28957 GCA_902151425.1 Timema shepardi
CAGCAAGGAGCAGTGTCTGCAGACATCCTGTCTTCTCAGCAGCAAGGAGCAGTGTCTGCAGACATCCTGTCTTCTCAACAGCCAGGAGCAGTGTCTGCAGACATCCTGTCTTCTCAGCAGCAAGGAGCAGTGTCTGCAGACATCCTGTCCGTCCCCGGCATTGCTCTTGTCGAGTCCCCCACGCCAGAGTTGGACTTGTGTCGTTGTTCCCGTGAGCCGCCCCCTGCGTCGCTTCCAGGGGATTCCCCAAGGAGGGGCACTACTTTATCTCCTCCTCAAATACATGCCTTTATTTTCCTGTTCTCCGGGTACCCAATCCCGGAGTGTGACAGCCATTTGTTTCCCGGAACAGGAAATGCAGAAAATACTTGTTTTATAAAAACAAACCAGAGCTCGCCGCTATAAATTATCAGAGAGCAACAAAATATGTTCCTCCGTCGCCATCTTGAGAAACATGTGTGGGAGTTTAATGTCGCCCCTGGGAGTACGCTCTCTTGCTCCAGTCATTGCCTGGAGGGAGGACTGGGAACACGTCTCGACCTCATCCGGGAGGCCAGGGTTCAGAGCCCCAGTCGTGGCTTTTGAGATATTGTTTTTCAAAGTGTTTTCCTATTGTCTTTCTCCACGCTAATGAGTGTACATTTCCTCTACACTCTACCTTCTCCACACATGAGTAACATATACATATGTGTGTGTAACAAGACAGGTGGTGACCTGGCGGTCTAGGGGGGGTAAGGTATCAGACTTCTGTACTGGGGGTCCGGGGTTCAATCCTCGGTCCCGGCACAGATTTATCGGATTACCAAACCCTTCCTTCACCTCTGACAAGACATCTTGTGAATGTGGGGAATGCCAGGCCTCCACCGTGGTTCGGATTCCACGTTAAACTGTAGGTCCTCCATTTCATCTCACAATCACCCTACCATTACACATTAGCGTAAGTGTGTGTAACCCGAACGGGTAGTAAGATACGGTGCTAATAATAATAATAATAATAACAAGACAAATCTCGATGGAACTAGAAAGTACGCATTCATAGATAGAGCAGTTGTTTTAATGACGTCACTAACAAGTTTGATCCAAACACCTGTCCTACACGTCACATAGTCTGAGGCGTCGCTCTCACAGTAGACTAGACTGATGATGACAGGGAGAGCGGGGCTCGAATCTCGGTCGGGTGGTTTGTGCTCTTCCTCCGAGAAAATGTGGGTACATTTTCTCTTCAACTACACCTCCATTAGTGAAATTAATGTCGGCCCTGTCCCCCGATAAGTTAACCTGAAGCAGCACCAGGTAATAAAGTCTAGTGTCCGGTGTGTAACAAGACACAAGGTCGTATTAACCTAAAGCAGCCGAGTGTGATCCAGGTAATGAAACATGGCTCCCGGAACAGTTCCGCTAACATCTGCTCCCCGCTCCACTAAGCCCCTTCAGATGAATGTGCGGGAGAAGATTAGATCCTGATAGATATTATCTCACAGATACTCGATACTCCGGGATTAACTCCCGGATTACAACTTTCTGGGGGGGTTGTCCGCTCCAGGAACGTTATTTACACCGGTCAAATGGGCCTCCTGCGCGTGTTCGCCACGAGGTATACCAACAGGAGCATCTGTTGCTCTCCAAGCGAGGGTTCACTGGTGTTGTGTGTCCCCAGAAAATATTAACACGTCTCCTCTTTCTTAATATCTACCCGCCTCGGTGGCGGAGTCGGCAAACGCGCTAGTCGTGTTGAGATCGACTGCTGAGGACGGGGAGATCGAGGTTCGAATCTCGGTCGGGTGAACCGGGGGTGGTTTTACACTCTCCCTCCACGCAAATGCGGGTTCACTCCCTCTAATTCAACCTTCCCAATTCCTAATCCATTAGAGTAATTAGTAACTTAAAGCGTATAACCCGAACGGGTAGTAAGACGCGGTGCTAAATAATAATAACAAATCTTAATATTTAAAAACATTTTTTTTATATATAGAACCGTGTCTTACTACCCATTCGGGCTGTATACGTCAGTACTTTGATTGATTTCGAAGGTTATATTTGAAGGAAATGTAGCCACATTTGCTTGGAGGGAAAGTATGGGCCAAATCGAGTACAAACAGCCCTCAGTCCACCCGACCGAGATTCGAACCCCGATGTCAGATATAGCTATGCACGTGTTCTTACCAGTGGCGGCTCAAGATCTTTAAAAAAGGGTTGTCAGATTCCTACACCGTAAAAACGAATGTATAGTTCTCCTTGATAAACCTAAAACAGACGACCAGGCTTCCTTCAATCAGTAACACAATATAAGATAATAACTGCATGTCAACCCAGGACCAACAAAACAGAACAATTACAATAATAGAATAACATATAGTTACAACAGTTACTAGCCAAGGGGGAGTGAGAGGGTTGTTTAAAACTACCCCTACTATAGACACTGTGACCTGCTGAGAGGAGGTTTGTATAAAACTACCTCTACTATAGACATTGTGAACTGCTGAGGGGAGGATTGTATAAAACTACCCCTACTATAGACATTGTGAACTGCTGAGGGGAGGATTAGTATAAAACTACCCCTACTCTAGACACTGTGAACTGCTGAGGGGAGGTTGGTTTAAAACTACACCTGTTATAGACATTGTGAACTGCTGAGGGGAGGTTTGTATAAAACTACCCCTACTATAGACATCGTGAACTGCTGAGGGGAGGTTGGTTTAAAACTACCCCTACTATAGACACTTTGAACTGCTGAGGGGAGATTGGTTTAAAACTACCCCTACTATAGACATTGTGAACTGCTGCGGGGAGGTTGGTTTAAAACTACCCCTACTATAGACACTTTGAACTTCTGAGGGGAGATTGGTTTAAAACTACCCCTACTATAGACATTGTAAACTGCTGAGGGGAGGTTGGTTTAAAACTACCCCTACTATAGACATTGTGAACTGCTGAGGGGAGGTTTGTATAAAACTACCCCTACTATAGACACTGTGAACTGCTGAGGGGAGGTTTATTTAAAACTACCCCTGTTATAGACATTGTGAACTGCTGAGGGGAGGTTTGTTTAAAACTACCCCTGCTATAGACATTGTGACGTGCTGAGGGGAGGTTTGTATAAAACTACCCCTGCTATAGACATTGTGAACTGCTGAGGGGAGGTTTGTTTAAAACTACCCCTACTATAGACACTGTGAACTGCTGAAGGGATGTTTGTTTAAAACTACCCCTGCTATAGACATTGTGAACTGCTGAGGGGAGGTTTGTTTAAAACTACCCCTACTATAGACATTGTGAACTGCTTAGGGGAGGTTGGTCTAAAACTACCCCTACTATAGACACTGTGAACTGCTGAGGGGAGGTTGGTCTAAAACTACCCCTACTATAGACATTGTGTTGTACGGAGGGGGCGAACACTCAGATGGATGGTCTGCAGGATTCAGTTCACTAGGACAGGATGACCTCTGTAGCCATATAACGTGACCACACCACAGTCTTACTTCGCCTCGAACCCTCGGAGAGAGGAGAATTATGATCGTCAAATAATCCAGCCCATCCACCCAAACGCTAATTTAACATTCCCTGACGTGCCCAGTTTTTCCAGTCACCGAGTTCCTAGCATTATGTTGCCCCAGTGTGCAGTTGGGGGCGATCTAAGTTAGATCCCGGTTAGATCGAGACGTTAGACCGTTCATTGTCACATTCTTCTCCCTGAGATCACATGACATGCGTGGAGCCCTACACGTAGCTTACCATCTCCACACGTCCATCACAGACTCTGCTTTAAAATATGAGTTAATGGCTCAGTGGTAAGAGCATTGACGTACTAAACCAAAGGTCCTGTGTCTAGGTGTTTTGTGTTTTTTTTATCAATTAAAAGAAAATGATATAGTTTTTATTATATTATTCCTATAAATAATGTGTGTGCGCAACTTTGTCTGAAGACGGCGCAAAGACGACACGAGTCACGTGCTGGGTGGTCAGCCTATCAGGGACGACCGTGTCGAGAGAGGTTAGTGGAGAGCATTAGCTGCGAGGAAAATGTTACGCGCAAGGTTGTGGATGAAAGTTGTCGTTGTTTTTAGTGAACTCGTCAACAATTTGAGGTCGCGGGACCGCCTGACCCCCTCAAACAGAATGAGTGGTCTCCGTCCGTCCGTCTAGAATCCGAACCAAAGGCTCTCCTGAAGAGTTTTTGGAATCAGACAACCAACCAACTCTACGATTATGGGTGGTCTACTGAAGTGAAATCCGTTTTGTATCCAGGCCCTGTTTAACATCTCATTTTCCAATGAGAATTAATTTGACGGTACTTTACGTGATCATAAATCTCTAACTTTGATATCTCGGCAACTATTTGGAATACGGAGTAGCACGATCAGTTGGTCAGTTTCGTCAGACAGTTGAACTGTTTCATCTTGAGCAGAGGATAGTTCCAGTTAGCTGTCTCTAAGCAAGCCACAATCTACCGGTAACTGCTCAAGGATTAGAGAGAGAGAGACAGAAACTGTCGGGGTAAAACATAATATTCATCTTGAGCAGAGGATAGTTCCAGTTGGCTGTCTCTAAGGAAGCCACGATCTACCGGTAACTGCTCGAGGATTAGAGAGAGAGAGACAGAAACTGTCGGGGTAAAACATAATATTCATCTTGAGCAGAGGATAGTTCCAGACGGCTGTCTCTAAGGAAGCCACGGTCTACCGGTAACTGTTTGAGGATTAGAGAGAGAGAGAAACTGTCGGGATAAACCATAATATTCATCTTACGGCTGTAGACCGCAGTAATATCTCTCGGGTTCGATCCCAAGCACTGGATCTCGATCGAGGTCAACTCGGTCCCGTCGAGACAAATGAGGAGATACTCGAATGAAACAAATAGCGACTCTGGTCTAGAAAACTGAGATTATCACCCGGGTTGTGCTGACCACATATCCGCAGAAGTTGGTACTATCTTCGCCAACAGACTGCGGGCTGAAGCTAATGGAGGTTGTTTTTCCCTATTAAAATATTACTTACTCACCAATGGCACGCGACAAACAATTGTTCGGGCTTTGAATTTGATAACATAAACAACTCCCCTGTACCGCAGCGAACCTAGCGGCTACATCTAGAACCTTGAGCTTTTAACAGTCAAGTTTTCAAATCTAAAACCCACTTAGGTGTTTTAGTTAGCTAACGCGCTAGTTTCGTGTTGAGCTAAACCACCGAGGACGGGGAGATAGAGGTTCGAATTTCGCTCTGGTGAACCAAGGTTTTCCTTCTCTCCCTCTACGCAAATGCAGTTTAACTTCCTCTATATTCAACCTTCCCAATTCCTAAAGCATTAGCGTAATTAGTACTTAAGCGTATAAGCCGAACGGGTAGTAAGACGCGGTGCCAGGTATTATCAATATTATTCAAATCTAAACGTCGAAAAGGAAATTAATCGTGTAATGTTGGGTACAGTAGCCCCATGGCTTCTTTGGTGCTGACTGACAGCTCACAGCTGACAGTCAACATTTAGGTATATACATACATTTTGACTGCCATAAGTGACAGCTGCTAAACACATGTTTTTTCAGAGCATGTGATTCGGCGTTGGGATACATAATTTGGTCTGGTAGCTTTTCAAAGCTGTCAGTCAGCACCAAAGAAGCCATGGGATTACTGTAGTTGACATTCCCTTGTTCTATTAGAAGGTGGAAGAGATAGTCTTCTCGCCAAGGACGAGGAGAGAAATAGAATTAACAAGTTTAGTGAATTTATTTGTTTTTATTTCAACTTCACAAAATTTATACCTTTGTTTGTTAATAAAATCATACACATATTTTGAACTAGATCTCATCAGGAAGATATGGGGGGTGGTTGGAACGTTATTGCTCTCAGACTGGGGAGGGTAGGGGGGTTCTGACCCCATTCGACTCGATATCAGGAGCTGTTATCAGACATGTGTCCATATTTGTGCCGTCCCATGTAACAAAAAGCTTTGCTAGGCCAAAATACTATTGCTTCTGTGGGTCCTACCTTTGGTCGAGTTTTTTTTTACATTTGTTGAAAGTTCTGTGCGATTAAACTGGACGTTATTTTGACCTGTCGTGTTTTTTGTTACAAATAACTATAAAAAACAAGCACCTAGAATCTTGTTTCTCTTCTTTTCGTGTCAAAACTCCTAGCCTGAGTCGCATCAGGCTCTGCTTAGCTTAGACTTATTTTTTAAAATGTTGGCAGATTGTTTGTTATATTCGCTGCAGAACAGAACTACGTCTCCATAGAACATCATCCGGACGAAAGAACCCAACAATCTTGGTGGGGCGTATTTTGCTCTGCAGGCGAAGTTTCTCTGGAAGTTATTGCAACGGCCAGCTCGGCCAGCGTATGTCGACAATCATACCACTATTCCCATAATGCCTCTTGACAGAACCCAACCGAAAACGGTTAAAACATGATACACCCTATTAATTATATTAATACTGGGCGCAGCACCCTTGAGACGACGATCTAGTCGAGAGGTTTGTTTCTTCTCGATTGTTAAGGGGAGGTTTACCATCGTGTGCGATCAAGCACATATTTACCGTCATTCGTGGAAAACTGGGTGGTATTTTGTTCCAACATAACATAAAGTCTACAAACGGCTGGCACGTAAATTTAAAAATGTGTATAATTTAAACTTATTAGATAAAAAATAAATTGATTCTCTTTTTGTATCTATTATGCGTATCCTCATCTCCGATGAAGTATCGAGTGAATCTCCTCCGTTTCAGGGCCGAGCCCAGCCCCACTGTTCACTTCAAGGACCGTGGACCGTAGCAAGGAAGGTCCTAGTGCTGTGAATGGTCTCTCTGGCCCACCTCATGACACAGACCACGCTTCAAGGACCGTCGCAAGGAAGGTCCTAGTGGTCTCTCTGGCCACCTCATGACACAGAGCACGCTTCAAGGACCGTGGACCGTAGCAAGGAAGGTCCTAGTGGTCTCTCTGGCCACCTCACGACACAGAGCACGCTTCAAGGACCGTGGTCCGTAGCAAGGAAGGTCCTAGTGGTCTCTCTGGCCACCTCACGACACAGAGCACGCTTCAAGGACCATGGACCGTCGCAAGGAAGGTCCTAGTGCTGTGAATGGTCTCTCTGGCCCACCTCGTGACACAGAGCACGCTTCAAGGACCGTGGACCGTCGCAAGGAAGGTCCTAGTGATGTGAATGGTCCACCATATCTTCTACTCACGACAGTGAACGCCCGATTTGGTAAGATGGCTCCTGTTATTGAACTTACCAATCATTTCAAATGTTTATCTTATAGACATTCCTATTCTTTAATTTATATTTTGTGAAAAGACGCCGTAGTTTGTGGCAAGCTGAGCTGCGGTAGAGATGATGATGAAAAGATAGCGTATCGACTTGAGAAACTTGGATCCAATAAACTTTCTATTTGACCAAGTGGCTCGTCCATTTAACAGAATAACTCCAACCCATGATCAACATTGTTGATGCGACTTACATGATTGAAAAAAAGAACAAAACAAATCAATAAAACATTTTTTTTTTTCAAAAATTTCACCAATTTTCCAAGAAAGACCCTCCTATCCCAATATTAGCGACCCACAAACTTTTCAGGGCCGTTATAATATATTTGTACATATTTTACAAAACAAACAAAATCACAACATAAATCTGGTATTTTGGTTTTTTTGGTCCCTACTTTCAATAATCCTGCCACCCTAACCTTACATCCCGAAACACTTACATTTTAAATGCAATAAATATTTTTTTCTAAATAAAACAGTGCAATGTAACCATATTATCCTACGTACATTATTTATTCCTTAGAATAATTATTTAGAAATGTGCGAATACTATTTTTTTTACCCATAACAATAACAAAAAAAAGAAAGGGAAACAGAAAAAGATAACTTATCCCCCCTCTAAAGGGTTGGATAATACAAAATTCGATAAATGTACATTAACAGCTAATATCACCACACAAACTAGTGATTAGGCTCTTTTTTATAATCAAAAATGCTACCCTCATTCACAAACAGTCATTTTAAATAACTAATAATACTAATAATTCGTCGTCGGTTCGAAGGGAAAGTATCTTTTGGACAATCTTGGAATATAAAATGTCTAAAAATGCGTTGGAAGTTTCGATTAATTTGGTTAAACGTACTAAAAAAGGACTCGAATTTTTTTAACTTCTCTCCTTTTTTTGATAGGCCCTAGTGTTACAACTTATTATTACAAGATACTATGATATATCGAACATGTGCTGTGACGTCATGTTTTGAGCCGAGGGTTTGCGTTCTGTCCCGACAACAGACTATACAGCGTGGACCAGAACAAGCAACCCTCCTCTTTCGGTTGTTTAAACAACCACAATATAAACAAAACATATAATTATATAACAAGTGAAATATCCATAAAGTCTGTATTGGATGCAAACATAAATTAACTACAACAAATATATTGTGTAACTAAAAGGGCGCCGCCTGGATTAAGGTACATACGCCCTGGTTCTTATAGGGAGCCAACTCTCGGCCCTTATCGTTGATTGAGAGCTTGGTTTGATTAACTTTATAATTAACGAACCAAATAATGTATCCGAACCTTACGGCTCATCATATAACACTCTTTACATTACAAGTACGAGGGTTTGTGAAACTGTAAACCAGCTAAAACAACCCTCGATCGTCCTGAGGGGAGGCTGGATACCTGTTCATAAGGCAACATCCCCGGGGGAAAAGATCATTTCACCTTGTAAGGTTATTGTTTTTAATTATAAAGTTTAAGAATGCTGTCAAGCCCACAGGGGTACGTTGGAATGTTACACAGATCACTCTTCTTAAATAACGCGGGTGTTCCCCGACGTCTGCAACGCGTCTCAGAGCTTAGGTAGGCGGAACCCTTAGTTACTTTCCAAAAACAAATATTCATAACAAGTTAAAAACCGGTTCAAGGTTTTTAAATTTAATATTTTATAAATAAACGAATTAAAACTTATCCAAGATGAAATATTCAACATTTAGGTCCCCGCTAGCGTGCCTGACCGTGACTCAGGAGGAGCTACAGATTCCTCCTCCCCCTCCGGGCCCCTGGAGCCGGCTACTGTCGCTTGTCCGCGTCATCGCTGTCTTCACAGGAAGTGACGGGATTGTTCACCTCACTCTGATTCGTCGACGAGTCGTCCTTACGCGCGGCGTCTCCATTGAAGGACGAGGCGTCCCCCACAACATCCACCGACGCCTCGTCCAGACCCGGGCCACCGTAACGCTCCTCCGCGGCGGGAGGAACCGACAAGGAGGCCACGTCAAGATCCTCCTCGACCGCCGGTTCCTGCTTGATGGCGACGCTCTCTGGATGCGCGTGCGCGATGTGTTGGACGCAGAGCGTCTGGTGAAGGAACGCCTCGCCGCAATGCGGGCACCGGGGATGCTGGGACAGGACGTGGACCTCCAACGAGTCGGCGTCCGAGAATTCCTTCTGACAGACGGTGCAGGGCAGCGCTCTCTCCTGCTTGACGCCCTCGAGTCTCTCGTCGGACGTCCTGTCGTCGGAACTACTCATGTGTACCCCAAGGTTCCTGGCGGAGCTGAACTCCTTGCTGCATTCCGCGCACGACCTCCTGGAGTGCTTGTTGTGGTGGCGTTGGTGCGCCTGCAGACCCAGGGCGCTGCTAAACTCCTTCCCACATTCCGGGCACCTGAACGTGCCCTCTTTGGGGCCCGATTTGCCCCCTTTGGGTCGGTGTGGTTTATGCTGGACCGGGTCTTGTCTCAGAGTCTTGTAGTACTGTAGATCGGGCGGGGGGTCGTAGGAGCCGTTTGTGGTCAGATGATGGTAAAACGCGGCCTGGAGGGAGAGAACAAAACTACTTCAATGATTCAACAGAGTGCAAACAAATATTGTACGGATAAATTCTCTTTTTAAATTCAGGTTTATAAACCATAATGGCTGCCGTGACCAGACCTGCACTTGATATACGAGCCTGGGTTTCCTATATCTCAGTTGGAGTTTTAAACTTGGGTTACGATCTAAACATCAACATATGAGCTCTACGCGATACACATCTCATGTGTGTTTAGAATGTATCGTTTCACACTCTCGTAATCGTGATGAGTGTAGGCTATCATCAACGCTGGTAGCAGCAAGCTCCTAGCGGAGAATATATTAACTATGAAATCACAGTAATCTTAATACAGTAGCCCCACGACTTCTTTGGTGCTGACTGACAGCTCACAGCTGAGAGCTGATGGCTTTGAAAAGTTACCAGACCAAATTATGTATCCCATACGCCTAACCATATGATCTGCAAAAACATGTGTTTAGCAGCTGTCACTTCAGACAGTCAAAATTTAGGTATATACCTAAATGTTGACTATCAGAAGTCAACTGTGAGCTGTCAGTCAGCACCAAAGAAGCCACGGGGCTACTGTATCTATTATATTTGTGAGAAGGTGGAGGAAAGGTGGATAGAAACATATAAAAGGGGGACGGACACAGTTCACACTTTACACTGCTGCCAATGGACAAGGAGGTAATGGTTGCCTCTTAAAGAAAATTGATCGTCACCGCCCAATCACCCCGACCCAGGTTTCATTCTATCGGAACTCATCAGGGAGGAGTGTGAAACGCGTAACGCAACTTCCTAGAAGAGAGGAAAAACAAAAGAGGAGAATAAAGGAAAATGGTAAAGAAAGATAGGACACATAGATAGGAACATGTAAAAGGTATAACATAAAGGACAAACTCAGCAAAATGACATTGGATGCGAATATATAATGATATAACTCAATAAGGAAAACCTCTTTTCGCTTTATGTAAAATTGATGTTTATAGCCAAGAAACTGAAAGTCTTGACTCGCGTGCGAAAAAAAATCCACGAAGGCTCCAACTAATGTTCGTTCAGTACTGATATTAATTGCACTTAATTTTTTAAAAAATAACTTGGTATTTCCGAGTTACTCCTATTTCCTTCCGACCCTTAGCCGATTATGATGCGTCCCACGCGTGGATTCAATCATATCCCTCGGGCAGTTTTAAGTTGGATTTCCAAGCACTCGTATTGACGCATACTTTCCAATCACGAACCCAACTTTAAAACTTCACTGCCAATAATCTTTAAAACTGTCACAGGAGTTGTCTGTAGATATCCACCCACCTTGGTAGCCAGGTCGCCTCCATCTATTAGCGCCCCGGAACCTTCGACCATAGCCTCCTCCAGGTGGGTGTAGATATCCACCTACCTTGGTAGCCAGGTCGCCTCCATCTATTAGCGCCCCGGAACCTTCGACCATAGCCTCCTCCAGGTGGGTGTAGATATCCACCTACCTTGGTAGCCAGGTCGCCTCCATCTATTAGCGCCCCGGAACCTTCGACCATAGCCTCCTCCAGGTGGGTGTAGATATCCACCTACCTTGGTAGCCAGGTCGCCTCCATCTATTAGCGCCCCGGAACCTTCGACCATAGCCTCCTCCAGGTGGGTGTAGATATCCACCTACCTTGGTAGCCAGGTCGCCTCCATCTATTAGCGCCCCGGAACCTTCGACCATAGCCTCCTCCAGGTGGGTGTAGATATCCACCTACCTTGGTAGCCAGGTCGCCTCCATCTATTAGCGCCCCGGAACCTTCGACCATAGCCTCCTCCAGGTGGGTGTAGATATCCACCTACCTTGGTAGCCAGGTCGCCTCCATCTATTAGCGCCCCGGAACCTTCGACCATAGCCTCCTCCAGGTGGGTGTAGATATCCACCTACCTTGGTAGCCAGGTCGCCTCCATCTATTAGCGCCCCGGAACCTTCGACCATAGCCTCCTCCAGGTGGGTGTAGATATCCACCTACCTTGGTAGCCAGGTCGCCTCCATCTATTAGCGCCCCGGAACCTTCGACCATAGCCTCCTCCAGGTGGGTGTAGATATCCACCTACCTTGGTAGCCAGGTCGCCTCCATCTATTAGCGCCCCGGAACCTTCGACCATAGCCTCCTCCAGGTGGGTGTAGATATCCACCTACCTTGGACGCCAGGTCGCCTCCATCTATTAGCGCCCCGGAACCTTCGACCATAGCCTCCTCCAGGTGGGTGTAGCTGTGGTTGTCCAGCTCCGCCCTGAAGAAGAACCGCAGGCTACACCTGGAGCAGTCGTAAGGCCTGGCCGCCAGGCCGTGTTCTAGCATGTGCTGCTGCAGGCCTTGGGACGCCGTGAAGACCGCGCTGCACAGGTAGCAGGTGAAGCTGCCGCAGCCCGCGAAGGTGTGCTCTATGAGGTGGGCCTGCAACTTGAGCGGCGTGGACAGCAGGCGGCGACACAGGTGGCACTCGTGGCTGCTGCCCTCAGTCAGCAGGTGGGTGGCCACGTGAAGCTGGATCTCGCGTTCAGTCTCGAAACTTATCTGAGGGACAACAGGAAGGTTGAACCTTTCACCTTCCAAACACTCGATTTTTTTTTGTAATACACAACGAATAGACTCCAGACCGGCACTCATACCTGGCACTTGATGCACTGGTAGGTTTTCTTGTGGACGGTCACTAAATGAGCCTCCAGCGCAGAGCTCGCCTCGAACTTGACCTGGCACTCTGGACATCTAAACGCTTGCTCCTGGCCCGGGGACGGCGACGTCTTACTGTGGCAGTGGTAGCACTCCTTGCACACGTAGGTGGAGGCCTGGGGGCCTCCGTTGGCCACCACCAGGTTTTGGGACTCGAACTGTTTCAGGCACAGGAAGCACTGATAGGTCGGCTCGGAGTTCTTCAGGTGGAACCGGGCGTGCATGCGGACCTCAATGTCGGATATCAGCGTCTGTCTGCAGACGACGCATGGCGTCGGTAAGGCGACCTGTTGAGGGCTGTGGGTAGAGTTGTTCGCCCCGCCCCCTCCGTGCTGCTGTAGGTGCGAGTAGAACTGCTCCTCACTGACAAGGTTAGACTTGCACTGCGTGCACACGCTCCCGGAGACCACCTTGCAGTGAGTCAGCTTGTGCTCGGCCAAGATGGCTGCCGACGGACACAGCTCGTCGCAGATGTTGCACTTGTGTTTCCCCGAACCTCCGCTGCCCTGGGAGTGAGTCTTCATGTGGTTCTCCAGTTCCGTCCTGGACTTGCAGTTCTCGCTGCAGTAGGCGCAGTGGAGACTGACGGCGCCGTTCTTACCCCCACCGGCGCCAGCGGTTTTCACGTGGTGGACCAGCTTCCGGTGCGCCGTCAGCTCGGACTCGCCGGCGAAGTCACGCCGGTCACAGATGTCGCAGCAGTTCTTGGAGTTTTCGGGTATCTTGGAAGCGACGCCATTGTCAGAGCTGGAGCCTCTAGAGGAGTTGTTGTTAAGGTTGAGAGAAGAATTGTTATTTCCGATAGTCGCCATGGAGTTTGAAGGGTTGCCGCCACTTGGAGGTTTGCTCTTGGGGGATTTCTGTTGACTCGGGTTGTCCACGCCATTCGATGAGCTGCTGCTCAGGACCTGGAGAACACACATTCACTTACATGAGGTGTATAGGACAACAAGAAGTTCGTAAGATATGGAGGGATTATGTGACCCACACATGGATCTCTGATATTATTTGATTACACAAGGCTTTACTTTTCAACAAAGAATCAAAAGCTCTGAGTACATGTTTCAAGCTGCTTGTGTCTTACAGAGTGGTACGCTCTGCTATAATGCAGCCAGTACGAGAAACGCAGAATTTCCAACATATAATGCAACATGGCCATTTGGGGCCTAAATAAGTTTGTTCTTTTATGTCAAAACCTTTTCAAGGTCCAACCGACTGATATCAAAATACAATATTGAATTTTATGTTGAGTTATTTAGTAGATATGATCGAAAGGGTTAGAATGGAATGAAGGTCGCCTTAACAAACGAGCACAAGACTTGGTTGTAAACTTAATAGAAACTAGACTTAAGAAGTGGAATACATAACTCGATAGCCTGGGCTTCGTTTCCGTTCATTTTCTATGAAATGTCAGAGTAAACGACGATTAAGAGACTTATTTAAAGCACGAGATGAAGCTTGTCGAATATTTTCTTTACTCATTTTTTCCCCCTTAAAGTTACCGACTTAAACATCCTATCTTTGGGATTTTCCACCTCGGCACTTTATAAGTGTTGTGTGTATTTACATTTCTAGATATATTATTATTATTATTATCACCGCGTCTTACTACCCGTTCGGGTTATACGCACTTACGCTAATGTGTAATGGTAGGGTGATTGTGAGATGAAATGGAGGACCTACAGTTTAACGTGGGATCCGAACCACGGTGGAGGCCTGGCATTCCCCACATTCACAAGATGTCTTGTCAGAGGTGAAGGAAGGGTTTGGTAATCAGATAAATCTGTGCCGGGACCGAGGATTGAACCCCGGCCGCCAGCATAGAAGTCTGACACCTTACCCCCTAGACCGCCAGGTCACCCTTCTAAAGATATTTCATTATTTTTGAATCAATTTTTCTAAATCTTATTCCTACATATTGATTTTTAGCTTCCAGTTATGTAAAGAGTTAGAATTTCTACCTACTTGTAAATGGGTGCAACAATGCAAGGTATATCGGAGTGAAACTCGGCCTACCTGCGTGGTATGGTGAGTCTGCATGTGTTTGTCCAACAAGAACTCCACATGAAAGCCCTCTTGACAGAAAGGACAGTGGAATTGCTTGGAGTGGACCGTCAGGTGAAACTGCATGTCGTGCTCAGTCGGGAAGCTGAGGCGGCAGAACAAGCAGCGGAACTGCTGCTGAGGAGCGGAGGCTGGGAGTTTGGTCGGCGACGGGGGGTGGTGGTGGATTGTCCGGACGTGAAGACCGAAGTCCATCTCCGAGCGGAACACTGCTGAGGATAACGGGCAGGCTGTGCAGCGGTACAGCTTGCATTCGTTGCTGTGCTTCACAGCGAAGTGGACCTGATACACAGGAACAATAACAAAAGAATATATAAAGCCTTTACATCCAAGTATAGCCTAAAATATTGGTAGCCTATGATCGGAGCATGCCCAACACAGATCCTGGTTAGGTAGTGTGTTCAAAGTCCCACGTTGGACACCATCTTGTTTTATCTCAACTGAGGACTTTTGATAGTTTGTGTGTTATTTCTGGTGAAGGACCTAAGGGTTGTGGGTGTAGAAACTCAGATGAGGCTAGGAGCTTGTATCTCTGGCATTGGAGGACAGAGGGGTGAAGACCGGAGAAATATGAAGGTTATGACTGTCGCAACGACTAGTTAGGAGCATGGATCTCTGGAATTAGGGGTGAAGACCGGAGAAATATGAAGGTTATGACTGTCGCAAATCCTAGTTAGGAGCTTGGATCTCTGGCATAGGAGGACAGAGGGGTGAAGACCGGAGAAATATGAAGGTTATGACTGTCGCAACGACTAGTTAGGAGCATGGATCTCTGGAATAGGAGGACAGAGGGGTGAAGACCGGAGAAATATGAAGGTTATGACTGTCGCAACGACTAGTTAGGAGCATGGATCTCTGGAATTGGAGGACAGAGGGTTGAAGACCGGAGAAATATGAAGGTTATAACTGTCGCAACGGCTAGTTTTCCTTCCATAGAGTTTATTTTAGTTATTTGTGTGCAGCATGAGCAGAATAGAACTGTCTGGGCGGTGTTATAGACGTCCTCAGGGAGGCCCGAGCTCCCACGGCAAATACCAATGGCTAAATGGTGGTTAATATCCCATTGAATTGTGGTTAATGGTTTTATCGCCAGAACCCGGACTGTGTGGGGTTCATCGTATCATCGTATCATCGAGGAAGTGTGTGGCTTGTAAGTACTACATCCTTCACTGTAGTCTCACCTGTATGGCCACCTTGGAGTCGAACATCTCCTTGCACAGGGAACAGCGGTAGAGATGGTGCGCGTGGATGTCCATGAGGTGTTTCTGAAGCTCGTCGGGCTTGGAGAACAGCTTGAGGCAGCTCTGGCAGCCGTACTCGGTCGCCGTGGCCAGGAAGTGACTGGCGAGGTGCTGTTGATGGTCCTCCGGGTCGGAGAACTTGGCGCCACAGTGGGGGCAGGGCAGGGCGGGGCTCTTGACGCGTTGTTCCGAGGAGGAGGCGGCGAGCATAGCCAGCAGGTCCGTGCCCCCGCCCCCAAGTAGACCCCGGAGCCCTCCCGCCTCCTCCAGGTGAGACTTGAGATGGGTGCGGAACGACTCGAAGTCTGGCAAGGCCGCACCACATTGGTTGCATAGAAGGGTGCCCGGCTGGTCGTATTGATTCATCTGACAGGGGAAGATCACAATTTATACTGAGGGGAACATAAGGTGGGAGAGAATATTTATATGGTGGCTCTGACCTCTATATTATGGGAGAAAATACCCGGGTTCGACAATACTCTAGGTCTCGGTTGCTATATTTGTCTTTAAAATCTAAAAAATTAAAACCCAGTCCATATCAGAATATGACTTGCAATCTAACTTAAACTTTTCAAACAACATTTAGATCATGCAAAGACCACTAACAGGACCAAACTATGGTTCGCTATACCTGTTGTAGCCCTGCCTATCAATTAACCCACATGTCCCAGAATTCACTAGGTATCTGTTTATAATATAGAGCTAGACGGGGCGAAGTAAGAATTTCATTGGTGACATTTCCAAAGTCACCGATTCTACCTTCGTAGTCCTGACGGTATAAGCGACTCCAATGTGGAGAGGAAATGTTTATGTTGTATCCCTCACAACAATATATGGCGACATCGTACCCTTAGTCCCTGCACCCTCAGTCCCATACCCTAGTCTATAAGGGGAAGAGGAGATTAACTAGTTACAAAGTCAACCTCTACATTATTTCACGGGGCACCATCGTAACAACCACAGAGGGACTGGCTACTCACGGTAGTCGATGTCTCAGGGGCAGACACGTCAGCTGACTCCTTGAGCCTCTTGTTCGGCGGCGATTGTTGGTTGTTGTGTCTCCTCGACTTCTTGCTCAGGTCCGTGGGTTTCAGCTGCTCCGAGGATGAAGGGGGTGACGAGGACATGCGGACGGAAGTTGAGGACCCTCCTCCATGCATGAGGACGTAGTGCTCGGCGAAGAGCGCGGCGGAAGGGAAGGGCAGGGAGCAGTGCATGCAGTACAAGGGGGCAACTCCCTCCCCCGCTAGCCCGTGCACCCCCAGGGCGTGTTTCTGTAACCCTTGCAAAGAGTTGAACCTCATAGTGCACAGCTCGCAGGAGTAGGGGAGGCTGGCGGTGGGGGAGGTGTGGTGGTGGGGGCTAGGGGCGGTGGATGGAGACTGGTGATGGTGCAGGTGGCCACCATAGTCGCGAATCTCACCGTTCAGAATCGAGCCTGTGATGGGACACAAACAGAATCAAGTAAAACAAAGAATACATAGATTAACTTGTACAACCTAATAGCAACCTCTACTGCTCTGATACTGTTCCTTGCAGTATATCTCCTAGCCACCTCTAGTGTCCTGATACTGTGCCTTGCAGTAGACCTCCTATCTACCTCTAATGTCCTGATACTTTCCCTTGCAGTAGACCTCCTAGCTACCTCTAATGTCCTGATACTGTTCCTTGCAGTAAACCTCCTATCTACC
Organism: Timema shepardi; assembly: GCA_902151425.1. Classification (NCBI taxonomy): domain Eukaryota; kingdom Metazoa; phylum Arthropoda; class Insecta; order Phasmatodea; family Timematidae; genus Timema; species Timema shepardi. The sequence continues at coordinate 27,291 of CABFVX010007717.1, forward strand.
TCTAATGTCCTGATACTTTCCCTTGCAGTAGACCTCCTAGCCACCTCTAATGCCCTGATACTGTTCCTTGCAGTAGACCTCCTAGCCACCTCTAATGTCCTGATACTGTGCCTTGCAGTAGACCTCCTAGCCACCTATAGTGTCCTGATACTGTTCCTTGACAGTAGACCTCCTAGCCACCTCTAATGTCCTGATACTGTTCCTTGCAGTAGACCTCCTAGCCACCTCTAATGTCCTGATACTGTTCCTTGCAGTAGACCTCCTAGCCACCTCTAATGTCCTGATACTGTTCCTTGCAGTAGACCTCCTATCTACCTCTAATGTCCTGATACTGTTCCTTGCAGTAGACCTCCTAGCCACCTCTAATGTCCTGATACTGTTCCTTGCAGTAGACCTCCTATCTACCTCTAATGTCCTGATACTTTCCCTTGCAGTAGACCTTCTAGCCACCTCTAATGTCTTGATACTGTTCCTTGCAGTAGACCTCCTATCTACCTCTAATGTCCTGATGCTGTTCCTTGAAGTAGACCTCCTAGCCACCTCTAATGTCCTGATACTGTTCCTTGCAGTAGACCTCCTAGCCACCTCTAATGTCCTGATACTCTTCCTTGAAGTAGACCTCCTAGCCACCTCTAATGTCCTGATACTGTTCCTTGCAGTAGACCTCCTAGCCACCTCTAATGCCCTGAGACTGTGCCTTGCAGTAGACCTCCTAGCCACCTCTACTATCCTGAGACTGTGCCTTGCAGTAGACCTCCTAGCCACCTCTAATGTCCTGATACTGTTCTTGCAGTAGACCTCCTAGCCAACTCTAATGCCTCTAATGTCCTGATACTGTTCTTGCAGTAGACCTCCTAGCCACCTCTAATGCCCTGATACTGTTCCTTGCAGTAGACCTCCTATCCACCTCTACTATCCTGATACAACTCACCATGCATGGCCTGTACGTGCAACTGGAGAGCCTCCATGGTGGTGAAACTGTCCTTGGTGCAGTAGATGCAGGCCAGTTTGGGTGTCTGGAAGGTCAAGGGTCGGGCCTGTGAGCTCGTGAGGGACGACTCCCCCATGATGAGCCCACCTAGAAGTTCCCGAGCCACAGGGAGGGGTGGTGGGCTGGTGTCCACCCTGTGTTGGGTCACCATGTGGCTCTGTGGAACATAACAGACATATTCAAGATACTGCTCCGCACATTACTGAATGCGATAATTGACGGTAGCGGTAGTTAGGAGCCCTGCTAATCAGTTCCTAGTTTAATTTGCTATAGAATTGAAGCTAAGCAATGATGACCTCTATGTTTGTCGACTGTTCAGGCCAAGCCCTAGGGGTTGTACATACCCCAGGGAAGGGCCAATCAGAACACTGCTCACTGCTCAACAGGGTTTATCCTCACAACTGTGCTAAGGCCATCACTTTCCTGTGGCTGAGAGACCATGTTAGGTAAATAATACGGGAGTCCTTGGGAACAAGCTGTCGTGTGTTCTACCAGCAGCAGCCCCTGCCCTCCTGTCTAGACCTGTACATTATGTTACCTCCTGGGTGTGCGTATATCCACACTAACACATAGCTGAACACACAGACTAAGGCGTCAATCTCGCGTGGTCTAGCTTGTCCCATAGCTGAACACACGGACTACGGCGTCAATCTCGCGTGGTCTAGCTTGTCCCATA